>JAPSGF010000033.1:2807684-3010208 GCA_035772895.1 Perdix hodgsoniae
ACACTTCCAGGGACAGGGCATCCACAACCTCTCTGGGCAGCCTGTTCCAATACCTCACCCAGGGATGAAGAAGTGAGCCTGTGAAGATGCTATTTCAATATCTTTGTCACTCTCCAACAAAACCAATTTTAATTGGCAATGAACTTAATTAATTTCCCCAAGTCAAGTCTGTTTTGGTCATGACAGTATTTGGAAAATGTTCTCCTGAAGTTTATCAGGCATAAAATACAGAATAGTGTAAATAAAGTGGTACATTCACTGTTCTTCCAGTCTAAATCTGACTGCACAGAATCTGGAAGAAAAGGCCATTTACATTGACAAGAGCTAGATTTATACATACCACTAATTTAAAGTAAGAAAACAAGTACTTCATGAGCAGTTGTCAAATACTTTGGAAACTAAAAAAGAAGAGTATTAAGCATGTAGATTTTCTAAGAAAAATCATATGCAGTTCTTAACTTATTTTGCGCCTTGATATTGTAGCAGGTCTAAGGTAGGTAGCGCATTAATGTATGTGCAAAATATTTAATGAAGGACTTACTTATGTGAGTGGTATCTGCAAAGTTGTTATCTGTAGTTGCTGGAAGATATGCGGACAATTAAGAAGTGCTAGGTACCACATGGTACATGGTAGGATTTAGTGCTGTGTGATGGAATGTGAATTAACTCTGAATAAGTTATCTCAGGTGAAGAAAGAAGCTCAGCTCTTTTCCTGTAATAAATTGCTTTCCTGAGAATACCACACTGTAGCAAAGTCCATAGTACTTTTATATGGCATCATGTAATGTTTTATGCTAATTTGTTAGAAAACAATTTTTATGAAGTGATTTTTGAACTACTGTGTCTACACTGAAGTCCAGGAGAACAATTGAAAATCAACACAAACTGTAGAAGGTCATGAAAGAAGAAATTTTGACCTCTTCAGACATTCAGTATTACTTTAACACAGCTGTTTTACATGTTGGAATATGAAACAACAGTGGACTGTGTAGGTCCTATGCTGTTATATTCGGTCTGAAGTTACTCATGCTCCTCCCTGCTGAGAAGCTTATTTTGGGGAATATGTTCCTGAGTCATAAAGCAGTTGTTTTTAAGTCTTCCAAATTTTGTATCTGCAGTATCATAGCATAAGAAATTTCACTCAGCTTTGATTTACATAAAAAACCTGATGAGATTTCCCCTGAATTTTTATATCTACAGTTAAAAGGTATGAAAACTGAAATCCTAGCTCTGAAAATCCTTAGCTTTGTTGTATTTCCAATGAAGCTTCAAATTTTGCAGCAGGACACAGAGTGACCCTCTCTGCTAGTGACCCTCTCTGTTTTGTCTATTTAACTTTTTATCTACCTCAGAACAAAAGTTTAATCAGTGTGTGTATATATGAGAGAGAGATAAAAGATAGATAGTTGGCATCTAGACAGCAGAAGCCATGGTAATTCCATGAAATATGAATGTAAATTATTTAAAATGAATGTGATTTTTTAATGTATTTTTTTGCCCTCAGCAACAACTAGATGGTCACTATTCAATTTTTAGCAGTAAAACTGGCTTTATAAAGGAAATTAGGTTTTTCACTACAAATGACCCTTTCTCACATCAGTGCTATGAGACAGCCTGAGTACAATTATTCATAGATTTTGGCAGCAGAAAAATTTCTGGATATAGGAGTGAGAGGAATTTATGCTTTTAATAAGCCCAATGTTTTAAACTGCTAGAAGGTGTCTGATACCAGAAAGCACTGACAAGTAATATCAGGTGAATGTTAGACAATGAGTATCAAATTAGTTTGACACAGAACAGATCCTGTGATGAACCAGGGTCACATCACGGAACAGCACGACACTCTGACTTCTCAGCAACAAAACTAAACACTAATGGGCCAATCCATCACCTATTCCATTTTAAATGCACCTGGACTGTCATTCTGTTGCTGTACTGTTTTGTTCCTGCACACTGCAACAACAACTCTCTCATACACTGCTGGGAAAGACTGGCTCTGCTGAAGTTCACTGTACTTCCTCATGGAAATCAAAAAGGCCAGGATATCTTACTGAGCTAAATTGCCTATGATGCACAGCATTATTAGCTAGTTCTGGCAAATATGCTTTTTAATTGTTATTACTAAAACTGGATTTTTGTGCTTTTTCTGTCACTATCTCAAATTTAATGCGCATGCACAAAGAAAATTTGAATCTTAGTCTAATCGCCTCACTAAAATATTTGGAAAAAGTCTCCAGTACAAGCAAAACTGTATATATTTAAGTAGTAAATTAATGTACTTGACAAATGGAAAGGGACATCTATGATAAGTACAAGATAAGTTTCAGACAGATGTCTGAGTGGGAGGAAACCTTTCCACAACATCTGTTTGGCTTGTTTGGATAATTCTCTCCAGTTATTCTGTACTGTTGCTCCAGGGAGGATGAAGGGGTGAAGTGTGTTCCAAAATCAAAGTGATTGATTTCATGTATACAAGAGTTTGAAAGGTCAGCTTGGTGAAAGACAGCCTTAGGAGAATATGACTAACAGAACCAGATTTTATTTATACTAAGCATGGGGGGAAAGATACACATTAGAGCTTTCATCTTACCTTGGCCACAGTAGGTGACACAGTCACAGTAAAGTGAGGGGATATTCCCTTTCATTCTCCTTGCTATTTCCAAGGCAATTGCCTTGAATAGTCACACCGCAGCCAAACAGGTATCATAGCAGCTGGGTACCTGCTTGGATGTTTTTAATAGGTGACTTTTGGTACATCTTCACACTGTCCTGGAGTACATTGCATTAACATTTTTAGCATGTTAGCACTTTAAGAGTCTGGGCTGATACATCTCAGGTATGTGGACAGGACTCAACAAATGCAAAGGACAGTCCCTGCTCTAGAATTTAGTTATGGCACGTTCTTCCTCTAGTAAACTCATCTAATCATATTCATACACCATGATGTGCTCTGGGAAGCTCAAACAGTACCTGGTTTACTGAACCTCTAATCTAAATTAACTGATTAACAAATAATGTTGTTTGTATAGTCTCTTGGAATCCAAAAGAATTTAAAATAATCTGGCTTCCATAATACAAACATATTTTTACATAAAGTCTTAGTCCAAAACCTTGTGATTTAATCATATACATATGTGGCCTCTTCCACCTGCATTATAAGCTTTTCTCAAGAGATTTCTTTGGCGCTCAGTGAGGTGCCTTATGGATCTCCAAAGCAGCAGTCCTCCTTCACTTGAAATGGAAGATAACTTGATAGCTTGATAACATCAGCTCCAAGGTATTTAGAAATATGTACACAGTATCAAGGTAAATAACCTGTTTATGAACTCTGCCTATGATGAATAAGACATGGTAAGTCCCTCACCACCTAGGCTGAATGCATACTGTTGATGTGAATGTGAATCATTGGTATCTGAAATGCCAGATCTCCATGTACAAGAACTTGGACCCAAGAAAACGGTTAAATGTAATCGGGGATAACACTGCAACAATGAATGAGCCAAAACTTATTTCAGTTGCCAACTCTTCGGCTCTGAATTCTCAGCAAAATGCTTAGTGCCTAATTTTGCATCTGTAAATCTAACAATATTTGTAAGAAGCACTTGTTCATTTTGTATTTATAGATACAGTCTCTTGATTTATGAAACACAGAAATGAGAGAAAAGTGATTTCTTTTTTTTTTTTTTTTTTTTTTTTTTTCCACTTGTCTTCTGAGTTATGGAGATTTTCTTTCCTAGGAAAAGGTCAGCTGGTATACTAGACCAGAACTTTTATGGGCTTAACAAAATCCTAAGTACTTGCACTTTCATATATTGAGCAAAACATAAAGATGTGTTCAATTGTTTATTGTCATAGATCTCAGAGACTGGGAAATAGAAGTAACAGAATATTAATCTTTTCTGCTGCTTTTAATAGCTGCTTTCGTGCTATTTTAAAATAGCCTATGCAATTTAATTTTGGTTGGGTTTCTTTCTAATACTTTTTACATTCTTTCTTTTACAATGTAAAGTGGTACACTGCCTAAAAGTAAACTATGAACTAGTGGGGTATTTGAACTGGTAGGGTTATTGATATAGCACTTCTACAGGACTTGCAACCTACAAAATGTTTTATCTCTCTGTTTTAGTGTAAGTAAATCAAACTCAGGTGTTCTTGAAAACATTATTTTGTAGAGGAGGAAAGCACCTCTCTGTTTTCTGCTTTGTATTTCCAATCCTGATCTTCTGCCAGGTGAGGTTTGCTCTCCAAGGAGCTCATCAGCACTAACTCAGGTGTTCAGCTGGCTGCAGTACTATGTGAACTGCTCCTTCATTCCTGCCATTTCCCATCTTTACTGACTGAAAAAATGACACAAAGAAGACCATGCCAAGTGATCTGCAGCTTATGCATGTTCAACTACATCTGACTACCAACAAATCCTGTATAAAATAAGTCAAGCTAGGAAATGAGCTCTGTTATGTATTGCTGTGACAGCTATGAAAAGAGTTCTGCTTGAAGAAAAAGGACTTGTTGGGAGTTAAATGGCACAATGGACAAAATGCATATTACTCACCTAATTGTCTCTCCTGCACATTTGGAGATAAATCCCATAGATTACAGCTGAAAACTGCTTTTCAGAATTTCGCATTTTCATGTGGAGAATTGGATTAAATCAGTCTGTAATTGCATTAGAGTTTCTCTTAATTCACATTTTTGCTATAACTATATTTCAAGATGGATAAAATCCGAGTCCGTTCCATGACAAAGCAAATCATTAAGAAGAGAATGTATACTGAAGAATAATATATAAGCCAAGTACATGTGGAATGTGCGATTGGTGTTCTTCCTATCTCCATTGCATGGCTTCTTAATCAATAGCCCCATATTTTATTGATTTTATAGCAGAGGTAATCAGTTATGTAATAAAGAATAACAGTATTAGCTCTTGCTGTCAAGCATAGCCAGCAAACAGCTGAGTAGCAGTCCAGTTGGAACTGGCAGCAATAAAACAGCCAGAACTGCCTGAGAAAGGTCAGAGGATCAGCAAACAACATCCCATCACACAGAAGGTGACACTACGGACAGCACAGGCTTGTGACCTGGGGATGAGAGCTTTAGGTAGGTGGGAAACCTATAGTCTCAAACAAACACAGTAAGGAGAAAATGCATGTGAATTGTTCATTTTGCAAAGCAGAAAGAGGATTTGATGCTGAGAAGTATGTCCACACGTATTTGTCAATACAAGTGTAATAGGATTAGGTAAGCGAATAAAAGACAGTGGGCTATGGATAAAAGAAGGACCAAGTTTTAGAGTTGCTGAGAGCATAGAACATATATTTCCATTTGTTGCAGATGTAATCATTCATACTTCTTTTTGCCTAGAGAAAGCACTCCTACCAGAAATGCTGATTTGTGATGTTGAGAGAAGGTAGAAATGACACAACTGAAGGGAAGAGAAGGAATCCAGCTACATGTGATGCTCCCCAGCCTCTCTCTCTCTCTGTTCAGCCTGCTCTCTGCTGCATTCGGTGTCAGTGGGATACAGCAGTGGCCAGATGCTGGCCAATGAGGCTGATTATGGCAAAGATGAATAGATTGTATAGGAACCTACAAGTATATTTATGACAGCTGTGTTACATGTAGATCTTTTGGAGACTTAGTTATTACTACAGCTCTAGGGATCAGTCAGTCAGAAAAGGAGCGCTGCTGTTGCAGAATACTGTAGCTTTTGTAACAGACTACCATTTGTCCCTTTATACTGGAACCCATTTTTAGTCCACTTCAGAGTAGGAAAGCAGCTGTGGCATTTGTGTGTTTTTTTTATTGGCAGGCAGTTACTTCTTAATGCTGATGAGGTTAGAGGTAAAAAGCCAAATATCTATTCAACTCTAGCCATCTATTACAAAGCAGAATTTATATACTGTGAAATTTGTGTTGGCAGAAATCATTAAAAAAATAAAAAGAAGGGAATTGAGCTGTAAAGGTGTGCCAACTCTCTTACAAGAACAGACTTATCATTTGTGGAAAATACACCTACCAGTAGGCATAGTAAAAATGGTGGAAAAGCTGCTTAGGTCTGCCAGTTATAAAATAGCTACCTCTATCCGGAACTGCCCATGCCAAAAAAAGACTTACCAGGAAAGAAATCCCTGGAAAAGAGTACTTCTGTAGAAAGGACCAAAAAGTCACAGAAGCGCTCTGTTATTTATTTGTTTGTTTGTTTGTTTATTTGCTTTCCATTTTGCTTCTCATATACCTCGGTTATGGAAAAAAAATCTCCAGCAACAACAGCAACAAAAAATTGATTAAGTACAGATGAAAAGCAGAGAAATGTCTACCTAGAAGACTGAGAAGCACCCTATGTTCTCAAAGTACCACTGGGGCACATGGAGATGAAACCAGCAGATGGCATAGTCCAGAGTCTGTTCCATGGCTCTCTTCTCCAGAAGTCAATGTCAATTCCTCTTGGGAATTAGGAATAAGTTTACAATTTCCACTCATGGTTTCCTATCTGCAAACACCATTATCATTGCTCATCTTCTTTTCCATAGGATCCGTGCATCAATCTTTTTATCTTTCAGATCAACATGCTCTCCTAAATGCTAGTCAGACAGGAACACTGAAAACAAAATGATAAAACGATACATTTCATCACTAATTTCATCTTAATTTCTAAATGTCATATATGCTTTTTAAAAAATTTTTGGAACACTAGTGTGTTTCTTTGCCACTGATAAATTATTAACTAAAATTTACTCATAAGGAGATAAGGGGCTCCTTTTTTCAGATAAGATAATTGAAGATGAGAAGGAAATTGATCATCTGTTAATCTTACTATCAGTATGAGACTTTTTGAAGAACTTAGTGTTACTAAGCCTGTTGTGTATAAATACATATAACCTCACCTGGTAGGGTTTCTGTAAAAAATTATTGATCCAGGATCAGGAAAGTGGCTATGCTGCTTTCAACATGGCATTATACATTAATATTTAAGGTATATATTCCACTGTTTTCCTTGTAAATCAATATTTAAAGTATGTATACCGCCAACTTCAGTTGCAACAGTGAGTCCTCAGCACTTCTACAAATCTAGCATCCAAATTACAAGTCAACCAACTAGAAAACAAGAATGACACAAGTGGGGAATGCTTGCAAATATGATGGTTTGAGTGACATACCTAACATCACACAGAAGCACTCATAATTGATATAACTCTTACTCTTCCTGAAGTTATTACATACCTTTCAGCAGATGGAGTGAGAAAGTCCAGAAGTTTGTAAAGCTAATGACATATTACTCCTTTATTCAGAGCAGATCCATCCTGCACAATTTAAAGGGAAAACACTCTGTGGAAAAAGTTCTGACTAATTTGAGGCTATGACAAAACATACAGAAAATAAGGGTGAGTGAATGGAGATTGCATGAATGAACTTAATTCTAGTGTCCTTTCCCTTGCGTCCTTGATTCTCCAGCTGTTTTCATACCTTGGCAGAGATAATTACTTTCTTCTTCCTTAAACACGCATGCCCCTTGGTCCTCCTGAAATATTTAACAAGGAAAGATTACACTGATATCCAGCCTTGACCTCTTACAAGCTTATGCAGCATGAACACACTCTAATTATGCCCTTAACACTTAGTGCCACACCAGTGAAACTCTCTTGCCAGTGTGTACACTAAGGGTGGGTGCCATCTTGGCTGTCACAGTAATTGTTGCTATCTGCTCATATTGCCCGTTCATTCTGCATGTCAACTAATTGGGAAAAACTAGATGCCAAAAGCTCACTTTATTTACATCCTGTGTGGGATATTTAATGATGGAAGTCATGCCCTTCTGAGGATAGGAAACATCATAATAGCAGTAATCTTTCGTGCTGCAGATTTTCTTGTGAGATTGTTTCACCAGCATTCAAACAAGGTATATCACAAGCTAGTTCACACTGAATATTAATTTCAAAAGAAAATAGTGAAAAGAAAGTGAGGAAAAAACCTGGGATACACCAAAAAAAGAACTGAGAAAACCTTCATAAAATGTGAAGAATAACAGAATAGGATGCACATAATGCATTTGGGAGATTTCAGTCTCAGACTGCATAATATCAAAAGAAATGTACCTCTGTTAAATTAAATGCAACATATTAGAAGAAGAGAGATGAATACTAGAATTTAAGCACAGCTAAAAGACATTTATTACAGATAGTTATCTAATCTGGAAAAGAATTAAGCAATATTTGTAGACAAATTTAATTGAATCCAGGAGGTAATAACACTTGAAGTTCTTTGGCTTGGAAATCAAGTTGGGCATTAGCTACTGTTTGAAATCACAAAGGAATATGTTTTAACTGGAGTGCAGTGGTGGCGTGTAAGTAGCTTGTGTAGGCGTTACTTCATATTTTTCAAATGATTGGATTCTCATACTACAGGTCTGAGGGAGGTGTGGTCAAGAAAACTGATGCAGACTTCATTACTGTAACCAAACATTGATCAACTCATACAGCAGACAGACAACATTTCACTTGCAGAATTACCATACAACAAAGATACTATATCTTTCTGATTATTTTCAACACTTCTTTTCTGAAACAGATGACTGGCAGGTGATTTCTGCCTACTCTATCTACATCAAACAGAGAAGTGTGGATACTATTGAGAATCCATAGATCTAACTCTGCAGAGCTCATGTGGCAATATACATTTGATGCATTACCTGATGTTGTCAGTGTAATGACTCCCATCACATTTGCTCACCACTGGATTGATCACTACATTTAGCCTCAGGGAAATTTATTCTGGGGTTCCTTTTCTCATGACTGCCAATGGCCATGACTGTAATTGCTACTGGTATCTACAGAAGCACAAGAAAATGTCATCTCTAAAGATCTATGGTGGTCATTTAATGTAATCCTAAAAGCCATCTAAGGAGTAGTGGACAGCAGCTGTACTGTCCAGAGAGCAGTACTGAGATCTGGTTTGTGTATTAAGCTAGAAGATTCTTCATGGAAAAGACTATTCATGGAAAAGAATTGTGTAAGGAGAAAGGGAACTGAAATATAGCCATGAAGTAGAGTCTGAAGAAATCTAATGCATCCTTGATGAGCAGGATAGTTATTGTCCTAAACAGATATTCTGTCAGGTACATTTTCACCTGAGTGGTCCTTAGTAACCTTAGGAACTGTAATTGATAAAAGAGTCAGTGCTTTCTGATAAACCAGCACTTCCAGCAGCAACCTGAGCAGTCACAGCTGAGCTTCCTCCCTGCTGCACACTGAGGACCTGGTAGCACACTGTGGTAAGGTTGCAGGCTAGCAACAACTTGAGATATTTCTACTGTATTTTTTTAAAAAGCTCACAGTATAAATTTGGATTAAAAATCCAGTTAAGAAGAAATGATGAATTATACACAAAAGATAAGGAAAAATAAGCCGTTATTGCACTGACGGTTAAAAGTGTGGAAGGTAGAGATGTGCCTGCTATAGGAATCAGATTACTGAGGCACTAAGATGAGGAATTAAGAACAGAACAGATAACAGCTGAAGAGGTTATTAAAAGATTACAGATCCTAGAAACTGGTATAATAGAACAATGTCTATTCAAATTGTATATCAGATTTCTAAAGCAATCTAGGTGGACATGCAAGAAGTCTTTCTTGAATGCACACAGTATTGTGTTATTTGACAAAAGTATAATTCTGACAAATGGTGAATTTGACTGAATAAAACTTTGCCTCTGGAGATAAAGCTTCTAAATATGGTTTTAGGTTTATGAATAAGAGAATCAGATATTCAAGAATACTTGAACCTGTATATTTGTTCAAGAAAACAAGCATACTTACAATGCCCAATGGATATAGGTGAGAGTTAGTCATTCATGTATATATGTACACATGCACACACACACACACATAAATGTATACAATTTTTGTAGCCTTTAAAAATATTAAAAAAAAACCTTTTTGCAAAGCTTAATTTAAAAAGCCATTATTTCAATTTTATTATGAGCCTCACCATACATAACAAGTACCAAAATCAAAATATTACCTAAGACATTAACTGAACTATATACACATTATATACACATATATATATGTATATATATTAACCCTCACAAAAAGTTGAAAGCAAGAAACAAATGCAGGGTAAAGGCTCAGAATGTCAAATGGATCCTCTTTAAATAAAATATCTCATCAATTCAGTTCTAATATGATTATTTTTGCAGGACTTACCCTACTTTTTATTATTATGATTAACTTTTAGGATTAGTTATAGCACAGTCTATTCACCCAAGGCCATTTTGATGACAGGAAATGCAAATGAGATTAAAGTGCTTTTTTTGTGTGCCTGTCTGTGACCCACTGAGCACTTGACAGTTCAGTGACTGCTTTGTTCTTACTCCTGTAGCTGAGTTACAGGTACTTGCTTCTCCTAACGAAGAGGGAATGCAAGAAGATGGAGGTGAAAGTATCAGCATGTGCAAATATAGTATCTACTGTTACACTGGTAATAGCCGTAGACAATCCTTTTCAACATTCAATGCATTCCCTCTAGGTATTAGTTGAAATATTGTCATTAAAGTAAAATATTTGTATTTTACCCTTACAGGATATGGGCAGTTAATTGAGGCTAGTACACAGTAGTAAAGAATCTCATCAAAGTTAAAGATTTTTCTAATTAATTTGTGTTCTGCATGTATTCATAATAGCTGTGATCACTTAGGATCCTAATTTCAATAATTATAGGAAAATTGAATAGTGGTTGTAAATCTTTGCAGTTTTATTAGCTACTTCTATAAAAATACAGACACACACTGTTAAATCTAAATTGCTGTGCAGGTATATAAACTGTCAGAGTTGCAGCATTGCAACACAGCACATTCTTATGAACAGGTATCTTCAGGAACATGTTTCACTCATAGCTTGGATGCCACCTTGTCACGCAGCTGATGATTTAGAAGTCAGAGGAAAGTAATCAGCAAAACTGGGAGCTTTTCATTAATGTTGTCTAAAATAGATAGTGCTTTTTAACAAGTTAAATCCTGATGCATCTTCGTGAAATAAAGTGGAAAAAAAAGGGGAGCCTATAAAAATTTGGAGATTGACTTTATCCAATCTGATAGTGGATAAGGTGGAAGAGTTTCAAACTAAAAGAAGAGAGATTTATGTTAGATGTTAGGAGAAAATCCTTTCCTCAGAGAGCAGTGAGACTCTGGCACAGCTGCCCAGAGAAGCTGTGGTGCCTCATCCCTGGAGGCACTCAAGGGCAGGTTGGATGGGGCCCTGGGCAGCTGAGCTGGTGGGGGCAGCCCTGCCCATGGCAGGGTTTAAGGTCCCTTCCAACTCAAGACATTTGGTCATTCTTTGATCTTCTCATCATATCTTTTAGTGGCAGTACTGTTCTCAAGCAGCACAGCTTCATGAGTTGCTTACTCCTAACTACACCAGCTCTGCAGACTTACTGTTTGTTTGTTTCTGTGGGGGACTGCACTGTGGCAAAATAAATTACAAAAATACTGTGTTTCCATAAAGCTATAGTCGAAGACTGAAGCAGCTGATTGCTAAGTTCTTTTCATTATCTCTGTATTCCTCCTGAGATAGTTTGATAGTACCACTTGCTGTGCATTTTTGCCAGTTGATTAAGAATCATTCAAATGAAAATTTTCTAGCACACACTAACAATGGGTAATACTGAGTATGGTGGCTCTGCCTATAAATACTGCTACAGAATGAATTAGGGTAAAAATCAATTATTTGGTTGTGAAAAAAAATGGTTTAAATGCAACGAAAAAATGTTAGTTTTGTGTTGAATATTTTTTTTCTATTTCTGAAATAAAAAGCTTAGGAAATTTCAGTATGAGAAAGGATTTTGAATGTAATAACCCTGAATACTCCATGAGAAAACAGTGAAATGAATACTTTAAAATTTCCCCTCCACCAACCACAAACTGTTTGATAAATGGACTTAAAATTCAGGAAAAATAATTGTGGAAGACATGTTCGTGAATTATGTTACATATAGCTCATGAGCTGTTATACAGCATCTCTTGTGGAAATGGAACAGAATGCACATTTTTCTGTGCAATGCAAAAACAATCAATGAGGATTGGAAACATTCCAAACAGTAATAGCAAGAACAATAATAAAGCCTTAAATATAAAATGCAGAAAAAAAGCCAGGAGCAACTGAAGACTTTAAGAAAGAAATGAGGGAAATTCAAAAGTCAATTGCTATGCAAAGGAATTCTGAAAATATGAAATCCATTTAACTCCATGGAGGTGAGAATTGGGCTCATTTGATTTGACATACTATTAAGGTGAAATGCATGCTACTTAGAGAGAGTCCTGTTACTTTTCTTGCTACTGCACCGGGGAAGGGGGCAAGGAGTGGGTGTAAGATCTTTTAAAGAGAGTATCTTAATGGATCGAGGTCTAATAGCTAAGCCTCTGGGTTTAAACATCATTTTTTAAGCTGTCACCTCCAGATGCTGAATAAGCGAAATTTTCTAGCAGGCCTGCAGACCATGTTGCAACACATAGTCTAGAAAAAGGATATTTAAAATCTCTGCTATTTTTCTATGAGGCATTCTTCTGAGAATATATAGATCATGGATCTTGAATCCTTCTCCTCACAGAGTCTCCTAATTTCAGTCTGTACCAGTAATAGATATTCTAGATGCTGAAAATTGACAGATTCCATATTTCTGTGGTCAGTTGCTACTTAAGTTATTAAATGTGTGCACTTTCTGCCACAGAGACTTCATTCTTAACCTATCCTTAACTCAGGAAATCATTTTAGGCTCGTTACTCAACATTTTAAGTTGTCTACTGTCAAGAGATCTGGCCTCAAAACATGCTTGAAGTTAGCACTGTTTGAAGCCCTGGCTGAAACTTATTGAAGAGGATATGTCCTGGTTTGTTAGTGTAGACAGAGCTGTGGGGTCACAGCTCTGTTATTTCCCAGTAAGCCATCAATACAAAATTGTGTGGGTGTATGGGCTCAGATCCCAACTACTCATGAATTTCTGCATGCTACAGGAGAAGGCACTCGAACTGCACTCAACACAGCTCACTTAGGTTTGGTAAAATCAGTTGTCTGATTTACAGAAAGCTCTCCCAACATGTTTTCTTCCCCAGCTCCTGCCTTGTTGCCTCATCTGAGCACAGGAGGTTATACATACATATGTACATCTATGTATGTACCCAGTTTTAAAGATATGAGCTCAGAAGTCTCTGGTTCTGAAGGAAAGAAGGCCTGGCAGACAGCTGCATTTCCACATCCGCTACCCTAAAATAACTAACTTTATCTAGCCAAACAAGTGCTGCAGGGAGCAGGACTGGTCACCATGTATAGATTAGATAGTTAAAGAAGAGGACAGTGAACAAAAAGGATGGAAACGAAGCATTTCTCTCTGATAGAGCACCAAGGACCTGAAATAAGCCCTGGGTAGCAGCAGTGGAGGAAAAGGGATAAGAGATTTTGCAGAGGCTGGATCCCTTTCTGAGGGAAGCTGCATTGCTTAGAAGCCATACAGTCTGAGCAAGTGAGCTCAAGGTTCAGGCTCTGTTTTCACAGTTCCATGTACTAGTGCTTTTTCCTTGCTAATCCACAAAGAAACATCATATAAACATGACACAGGACAAGTATTTCTGTCCAATAATCTTTTTAAAGGGAAAAGCAATTTCACCTCCACATGACTGTCAACATTTTCATATAAATACACTCCAAAGCAGACTTAGACAAGACAGTTCTAGTCTAGCAATTTCTTCTCTCAGGACAAATTACAAAGCCTATTTTATATCACTGATTGATGTTATGAGATATTATAGCCCTATAAGAATGGAAATCATAAAGAATGAAGCCAGATGTTACCATTCCTCCTGTGAATCTTATTGTAATTAATTTCTTCATCAATAATTAATTTTGTATCACTTCTTAGGCATTATGAAACTAGTAATATACTTGTAATAAAACAACGTGAATATTAACACTGGCATTCTGGACCATCTAAATAATAAAAACAAAATCTAAGCACTATGCTAACCATGCTATAATGACAATCATGAATTATAAAAAAAGAAAGTGATTTATTTTCTCCATATTTACATTAAAATCCCACCATAAATTATAAACAGGAAAATAAAGTTCCTGTGATTTAAATGATGCAAATGATTTATTTGCAGGTGATTTCTTTTGAGATAAATCCTACACTGCCATACAGCACTACTAGATCCTTATTCCTGAAAAGAGAATCACTGAGGGTAAAGAAGGGATCTGGAACAGTTCCTTTGAAACTCTGACTGGGGAAGAATGAGAAATACAGTCTGAAAGCCACTGACAGAGGTATTAAAAGTAATCATTTCTTATTACTTTAGAAAAACAAAAAAATACTTCAATGTTGCATCAACCACCAAATATGTTTTGAAAGTATTACAGGATTATCCAGGATTATCTTTTTGTGCTTTCTTTTCTCTTGCTACTTCAAATAAATCAAAAATAAAATAAGTACTCTTCCAGGAATAAATCAAGTCTTCTGCCAGCACTGGCACTTACCTATTTCCAATTTTGAAAAATCCAGAGACCCAAACTTTACAAAGTTATATGACTTCATTCTTTTGAAGACCTATTATGGTGATACAACTCAGAATAATTATACATTTTAGGAAAATTCTAAAGAGAGAGGTCATTATATGTTTTTCCTGTTTATAGCCAACATCTTACACGCATTACAAAATGCCATCTTCTACACATGAAAAATCTGTCTCAAAATAATTTCTAGAACATCAGATACTCTACAAAGAAAGGTCTGACAATGACTGAACTAGGTTTGGGTTCAGAAGACTAGGAATTGAGACTTTCAAATAAAAAGAAAAACCTTTCAGCTGTAGGAAATAATTGTGATGCTATGGGCTAAAAATTACTGCAGATTCATTGATGTGATAGCTCATTGGGCATCTGAATTCTAAGGTTCTATTCCTTACCAATACTCATGTGCTTGATGAGTTCAGAGATAGCTTTATCCTTGAAGAGGTTTCACACTGCTGTGATGTAGTCTTATTTTTTACATTTTTTTAATGGAGTAGCTATGGCTACTGTCTTTGTAAAGCATTTTGATATCTAAAGAAACTGATGCTGATGCATTCTCTACACTCCCCAGTTTTAATGTTTTGGACCTTCAAGATTCTACTGCCTGAATATTCAAGTATGTTTCTCAAGAATAACAAAACATGTTTCTGGTCATTTCGGGTAAGAATGAAGAACACAGCCCATAGCAGTCATTTGCTGTAACAGAATTAAAGTGTGAACCACAGTGTCTTTGTTTTGTTTCTATTCCTATCAATATGGCAGCATGTGGAAAGAATGCTTGCATTTCTATCAACAGATAAAGCACTGACCATTTGCTCCAGCTTTTCATTGGAAGCAGTATACATCAGGGCTTCTTATCCAGAGCTGTTTTTTCTTAAGAAGCATTAAGGGGAAGGTAATGAGAAACAGAGAGGTTACTGGGTCGCTAGGGAATGGAGTTACCGAGTGAAAATGTCAAGGTAGAAATTCTTGGCACAGTAATCAAGACAGGCTCTCAGGAGTTTTTAAAATATGTCTTTAAATCTACTTACAGTCTGGCCGAAACTAGATTTACAGTCTATTTTTGCAGCTGCCAGTCTCCTCTTAGAAAAGCTTTAGTGTTGGATGTGGATTGTGTACTTCAAAAGGTAGACAGAAACCTTTGAAGAACACATAGGCTGATATGGAGGGTGACTTGAAAATACAGATTTCCTCTGACAACAAAGGTATTTAAAAATGTGAGGATCCCAGAGGTTTCAGTCTTTCACCTGCCTACAGTAGATGAAACCTTATATTTTACAACCAAATGTTTTTTTATATAATTACAAAGCATCGGAGACTATTTTCAATAGTTGCTTTACTTATGTATGTTCTCAGGAGAGGGACAGAAGTCACATATTTATATTATGACATTTTTCCAGTTAGGAATGAGTTAAAAACATTTTTGAACCTGTGGGGATTTACTCATAAAATATCTATAAAGAGCCAACTCTTGAATCAGCATAAAAGAATTACTAGTGCCTAATAAAACACATATTTTAACTTTCAAATGTAAAAAATGTGCAAAATCTGTCATTCTGTAACCCTTTTTTGAGTAACTTTGAAATGTCTACATTATTTACCAAAGTCTGCATATTGAACAAAGTCATGCTTAAAATTTTCAGTTTGGATTATTACATTAGATTATTTTGAAAGATATTAATTTAAAATAATCTATCTGAATAGGAGGGAAATACCCCATCTAAACTATTTATTGCCTATATGTATATACATATATATAAATAAATTCAAAACTCTATCACAAAAATGTATTTAGACATAGACACGTCCCTTTGCCTATAGCCATTACAAATAAGATTTTATTCCAGAGTGGTTTACCAAGAGATGTAAGAATAGCTAAGAGGTAGATGAATTAATATATTAGAGCACTGCTGATACCGTGTAACAGTTCAGTACAGTAGACTACTCTTTTTCTACTAAAAATAAGCATAGCTAGAACAGCAAAAGAAGCATTTTGAAAACTACATTCTCATTTGAATTTTTGCTATAACAAAAATCAAAACAAACCAAAGAAACCAAAAATCAATAACAGCAACAAGAGAAAGACTAAAACCTAAGAGAATTTTCCTGAGGATGGGTGAAAGTTAGTTCTATTAGTGTGCACAAAAAACACAACTCAAGACTGAACTGTCCCATGGTTTGGGTTACCACTGGTGGGTAGCCTGGCTGTGAGTTGGAAGAAATTCTTCCTTGTCGAATTTATTAAGTCCTTCCATTATTTGGTGCCAAACAGGTAAAAGTTTAGCAGCCATTCTGTCTTTAGTAATAGAAGCCTCCTGGAGTTTTGCGACAATTTTGTCCCAAATCTCTCCATCAGAAGAGAATCCAGTTTTCGGGAATTCAGGGACATTTTTGCTTATCCATTTAAGAAAAGTAACTAATGCTGAAGTAGATACAGGATGATTCTGAAACATTAAAACTAACCGTAATACTGCAAGATGTACTTGCTGCTCCTTTGTTAGTGAATTCCCCATAGTTCCTGACTGCTCACCTTCTGTCCTTCAGAATGGTGTGGGTGCACATGAAACAATCTCTCCGTAGTTCAGTCGGCTGGTGCTGCCGGACCGGGCTTACTCAGCCTCGGCTTGATTTGCCTCACGCAGTGGGCACCATTTGCAGCATCTGATGCACGGACTCAGCTGTTTTCACATCACTTACATACCTTCACAAGTTTTCTTTTTCTAGCTTTCCCATCCACCCCTACAACTTTCCCATCCACCTTTACATTGTCAGCATTCTACAAAACACTCTTCAACCGTTCACACAGGAGCTTATCCAATCAGAGCCGTGAGACGTTATTTCTTCTTCTAGAGGTGTCCTTGGTTCTCGTGCTGTTTATCTTGCTCCACAGCTTCTGCTCTGAAGAGTTTTTTCTTGTATTCCCACAGCTGTGGAAGCAGTAAGTTTAGCATTATTAATGAGGTTCGGATATATTATGTGTACACTGCTTAAATATCTCACATCTTGGAGTAATGTCTTAATGTTGGCTTGTAGCATTTCATTGTCTTTCATTCAATTTATGCTAGAACAGGAAGGTTTATTACAAAGAGTTAATTTTTTAAAATAGTTTAAAAATTTTTAATTCCCTTCAACTACCGTAGTGTATTTTATCACTACTGAGAACCTACTTACCCAAATAATTTGCTTACTTGTATTTTGTTTTGGTCTAAGTTTATTGTTAAATATCATACCGATGTATATCCACTTTGTAACACATTTTACTTGGAAAATGCCATTTTTACTAGTAAATCACAGTTTATAGTAGAAATAATGGAATATGCATATCTATACTATTAGGAATTGAACTTTTTATTGTTCCTTCAGAGTACAGCATTCAAAGCAGAAACATTTTGACCTCTAAAGTAATCTCATATATGTAAAAAAGCGCTGCTAGAAGTGCCCTTATATCTGATTTATTCTCCTCCATAAGAAGGAAAGAACTGTGGGTAACTTTATAAGTCGAAGGTTTACTTGTGTATCCTACATTATTTGCTACATCTAGAAAAATGAAGCTGTAAAAGCACTGGTTTGTATTACATTTGTGCTACATTTTCAGACCATGCTGGCCCTCAGAGAACCAGAAAGTCGACCGTATTCTGGACTGTACCATTCTGATGTACTAGCTTTGGGCAAGCTGGAGGGATTTCGATACCAGGCTGTGTTGTGCTTTGATGAGCAGTGTAGAGCTGTGTACTTGTAATGGTTGTCATCACTGACTGCATGCTGCTTACAAGGCCACCCTCTGTCATCTCTACAGATTGTCTGTAGAGTTAAGATCAGTAGAGAACTTGCTTCAAGTGAATATCTAAGAAAAACAGCCTTAAGATATTCTGCAGCACTTCCTATCTTGTATGTTGACCACCTACAGTTTCTCAACACAGAAATTTTAGAACACAAAGACGTGCTTTTTCATCATTTTGGGGCAGTCACATCTGACCCAAAACTAGAGCATTCTGTCCCACTCTCAAGTGGTTGCTTCAGGAACCTGTACACCTCCTGTCCCTGCCATTAGCTGTGAGGATGGTGGCCAGGGACACCTCACTCCTGGCCTGGACTCCAGCAGTGGGAGCTGCCAGCCCTGCAAGACTACTGGCAATTGGTGGGAAGCAGAGCAGCTTTGTACTGTGAGCTGGTGCTGGAGTGCACCAATGCTGGGAAACTTGCAGAATCAGGGGAACACAGAGCTGGTTTACTGTTCTTTCTTGGCCAGGAATATTGATCAGAATTTTCAGATTATGTCTGAATATCTGTTTCATTCTCCTCCAGTGTTTAAGAAACTTCACACACATTTACTTAATCTTATATTAATGAAGTTGGAAAGGTCAAAAACTTGTAAAAGAAATTAGGTTAAAGCTTCAGATACTTTGATTCCAGTAAAACTATTCCAAATGAAAATTTAACTTAAGTAGATATTTAAAAAGAGATGTTTATATGGCAAGTTAAAACATGTCTGGAGTAGTAGGGGTTTTGCAAGGGTAGGCAAATAAAAAGAAGCCATGGATAGAAATGCATTTTTGTCATAGTGCAGGTCAGACATCAGCTCACAAACACAGGACCTTGTCTCCTAGAACCAGTTCTGATTTACTTGCACTCACCTGGGAAGCATCTCAGAGATTCAGTACAGAAGCGTGAGCTGGTCACAACATAATGGAAAGAAACTTCAGCCCTGTCTTTTATTTGAGGAACAGTACAGAACAGCATGTGTTCACTTTTTCTTTTGTTCTTAATTCCCTTGCCATTCTTAAAAGATAGGAAAAGTGAAAGCCAGTATTTCATATTAGTCTTCCAGCCACATCTATTTCTTTTTTTCACAGACCTCCTCTGCTCACTCAGCTCTGTGTCTTTTTTTTTCTGTTGGTTCCCTATGTAAATCAAAGTCAGAATTTCCAGAGAAAATGCTGCTTAATAATTTCAAAAATTTATTGCTTCTAGCTTCCCAGTTGCATGGTATAGCAGAGTGAAGATCAAAGAACAGACAGAAAATGACTTGGCTCCAGAATATACATTAAAGAGTATAATGTGGTACTTGTCCAAGAAAATTCAGATTCTTAAAAAAGTGTTTTGGAATGTGTGTAGACATTAAAATCCCTAAAAGCAACAAGATACTTTTTGAGGAACAGTTTTCTATACCACATTTCATCTGGTGAGATTCTGATGCTTTGCCTCATTCTTGAATTGAAAGTATAAATTCATTGCGAATTGATATTCACTGGTTGAAAGGCCTCAGACAGAGGTTGGTCATCAATGGCTCTACGTCCAGGTGAAGGCCGGTAATGAGTGGTGTCCCCCAGGGTCTGTCTTGGGACCAGTGCTCTTTAACATCTTTATCAATGACATCAATGACAGAATTGAGTGCACTCTCAGCAAGTTTGCTGATGACACCAAGCTGAGTGGTACAGTCCACATGGTTGAAGGAAGGAATGCCATTCAGAGGGACCTCAAGAGGCTAGAAAGGTGGGCCCGGGTGAACCTGATGGGGTTCTACACGGCAAAGTGCAGAGTTTTGCACTTGGGCTGGAGGAATCCCAGGCATCCATACAGACTGGAAGGAGCAGTCCTTGAGAGCAGCCCTGTGGAGAAGGACCTGGGGGTCTTGATTGATGAGAAACTTAATATGAGCCAGCAGTGTACCCTTGTGGCTTGGAAGGCAAGTGGTAAACTGGGCTCCATCAGAAGAGGGGCAGCCAGCAGTGACAGGGAGGTGATTGTCCCCCTCTACTCTCTTGTGAGGCCCCGTCTGGAATACTGAATCCAAGTCTGGAGTCCCCATTACAAAATACAAGGAGCTGTTGGCGAGGGTGCAGAGGAGGGCCACAAAGATGATCAGGGGACTGGAGGGACTCCCCTATGAAGACAGGCTGAGGGAGCTGAGCTTGTTCAGCCTGGAGAAAAGAAGGCTGCGGAGTGACCTCATTTCAGCCTTTCAGTACCTAAAGGGAGCCTAGAAACAGGAGGGGAATCAACTCTTTGAAAGGATAGATAACTGCAGGATGAGGGGAAATGGTGTTAAGTTGAGGGAGGGAAGATTTAGGTTGGATGTCAAGGGGAAATTCTTTACAGAGGGTGTGGTGAGGTGCTGGAACAGGCTGCCCAGAGAGGTTGTGGATGCCCCGTCCCTGGAAGTGTTCGAGGCCAGACTGGATGGGGCCTTGGGCAGCCTGGTCTAGCATTAATTGGGGAGGTTGGTGGCCTTGCATGTGACAGGGGGGTTGGAGATTCATGATACTTGAGGTCCCTTCCAACCCTGGCCATTCTGTGATTCTGTGATTCTGTGTGATATGATGATCAGCAAATGGAGAGTAGCATGTATTTCATTGCATCTCCTCAGTTTGCATCACTTCTTTTTATCCTTTTATCTTCCTGTGTCTTGCTTTCTTGGTCCTGTCTGCTATGAGAGTTATCTTTAGCATCTCCAATATTTTGTCACTGCAGTACACAGTTCTTCCAAACATAATGCTATTTTCTGAGGATTGATGAGTATGACAAAGTACTGTAATTTGAAACAGTGCTGTGTTTCTAAATGGTGAACTTCAAAGTGAATTGCAGGAACTGCTGTCTTTATGAAATGAGGTATAGATCCTACTGAAAGGAAAAAGATAATCACAATTAAAATATGATACCATGCACAGAAGTAGTAGCATGTGCCACTGGATGGTGAATTCTTATTATGATAAATAAGAAAAAGCTGTCCTCTTGAGCTTACCTAGACAGTTCAAGTGCCTGAAGATACTCACTTCTGCTGAGTTCCTCAGTCCTCACCATAGCTGGCTACCATGGTATCTACAGTGGTTTTGTCATAGGCTATACTTCTTCAGATGTATCCTGGACATTAAAAATAAGAGCTTGATTCTGTTCTCTGAAGGCTCCTATTACACATTTGATAGCCTAGTGAACTTCCATGATGTTTGCCTTGTTTCTTCTTCATCCACAAATATTTAAATTCTCAAGCCTTTTATGTTCACCTTCCATCCACCAATACTGCCTATGCTGTCCTAGCAGCCAGTGCCATTCTTTCCTGACTGAGGCACCGGGTTCACATTCTGACCATTTGCTGTTTATTTGTAAAGTATCTTTCTTGCACGCTGATGGCCAAGCCAGTTGTGTAATTCTTTATATTGTGTGCAGCTGTTGCAATTTACATCATTACAACAAAGCCAAAATCACTGTCACAGAATTCAGCATTTTTTTTTCCCCCTTGGAGACTGTTTCTTCTGTTAACATGCTTACTGGAACTAAAACATTCAGAGCCAAAACTGGGCCTTGGTCATTCTAAAGAAGTGAGGAAACGCTCCCCATTTCAGCATTTAGATTCAGGCCAAAGAAAAATACAGAACTTGGACTGGAATCTTTATTATCAGTTTCTTTCATGATACAGAAGCTTTAATATCTTTCTGCAGCTAAGCAGCACATCTCCTTATTTACAGATGCATTACATTGAGAATTTTCCAACAGTTAAATTAGAGAAAAGAGAGAGAGAGCCATCAACTTCAACTTACTTATATCTCCTACAGAAAATTCAATAGAAGCATTCCATTTGGACTGCCTTGTGTTGTCTGCTGATTGATTGCTGAATTCACTGCTGGCATCTCTACCTAAATAAACTCAGGGAAGACTCTGGACCTCTATTTTGAAGGCTTATCCAAATGTGAATATATAAAATTGCAGCTGAAACAACAATAGCTTTTGCTGCATCTTTCAGTTTTTTTTGCAGATCCTAACTGCCTCTTGGAGTGTTTTGCTGATGATGATTTATTTTTAACAATCTGTCTCATTTTGTATTCTAGAGTTTTCTTCCCCATTTCTCATTGTATTTCCAACAGAGAAAGTAGTTAGCTGAACTTCTTGTATTCTAGGTAGTAACCATATTGATCATATTGCTTTTCTGCTTCTTGTATTTAAGAAAAAAAGTAACTGCAACATTTTTTACGCTTTTTCTCTCTGGGCTGGAAGTCCCTCAGTCCACTCCGTAGGGAGGGATCTCAACACATGCACAGCTCTCACAGGAAATTATTCACTTGAACTGATTCCATTTCAAACACTGGATTGACCTCAACTGTGAAGCTCTAGGACTAATTTGGTAATAGTACAGGTAGACAAAATAATGCAAAGAACAACATATTTTCTGCAGGTCTCTTAGGCATTAGTGGATCACTGAACACCATGAGTGGCATGAATAAAACAAGATGGAGTAGAATAATATTCTGTGAAATCTGAAGCACAGCTGAAGGGAACTGAAACAGCATTTCATGCTGCACCCTCAAATCACAGGTGGCACTGAAATCATAGAATCATAGGATCTTTTGAGTTGGAGGGGACTCTTAAAGAACTTCGAGAGCAACTCCCCTGCACTGAACAGGGACAGCTACAGATGGATCAGGTTTCTTAGAGCATCCACCTCCGCTCTGGGCAATCTGTGCTAGTACCTCACCATCCTTATTGTAAAAAACTTCCTTCTTATGTCCAGTTTAAATCTCTCCTCTTTTAATTTGAAAGTATTTCCCCTTGTGCTATCACAATAGACCCTGATAAAGACTTTATTCCCTTCTTTATTATAGGCATCCTTTAGATACCAAAAAGCCTCTCACCAGAGCCTTAGCAGCTACCTGGTGGATCTGCTCAGTTATGGAAATAGAAATGATTTTCAAAATGGAAAATAGATAGAAAATAATTCTTTGAATAATTCATTGAAGTTTGATTCTGAGACTCCTATGTTTAATTGTTTTCATCTTTAACAGTAAGGAAAGCTGACTATAATACAAAATGTGTAGACTCTCCATTCCATAAAAAAATAAATAAACTGAAATACACAAGATTTGAGAGAAAACACAGAAGGACTCATTACAGATATAAAATCAAACAGTAAATCTTGCTGAGTCCTTCACAGAAATCAAGGTAGATTTAATGGCTAGTATTAATCTTCATCTGCCTTCAGATACCTAGGATATTACTGTCTCCTTGAACCATGAATGCCTCTGTAGTCACTGGAGAGAAATGGGATCTTCTAGAACATGATTCACTTAATACAGAAAACCATTTTAGGCTAAGTTGAAGTCCTCCCTAGAAGTGTCTATTTTCTAAATGTCAAACACTGTTGTAGATACCTTTACTGCAGATTTCTCCTTTGACCAGATAAGTCACCCACAAAGAAACTATTGGAAGATTCAGAAATAATCAATTAGAAAGCCATTATAACTTGGCAGGGAAAAGAATATAGACTGCTGCAAATGGGAGTGATTAGTGCTCTAATTTAGCAGTCATTGGGATTATCATGTCTGCATTATCTACCTATGAGACAAAGTCCCATAACCAAGTCACCAACTCTTGGCAGTAGCTCTGATTTCTTAATACTGACCTTGCTTCATTGCTGTGGAAATTTGTAACTCACTTAGCAAAACCTCATGAGGCTTTGGCAGACCCAAAATAAACAGTACCTACTACAACATCAAATACTACAATGGGCTTGTAGCAGCAGGGATAAAAAAAAAACAACAAACAACCCAAAAAACAAAAACCCACAAAAAATAACCAAAAAAAGAGAAAACAACACAGAGATGTATTAGAAATCCTTCTACATGCCATGTGCCAAGCCTCTGTGAATGGTATGAAAAAAGGTGCCGCAGCAAACTCTACATTATATCACTTAGCAAATGTTTACAAACACAGCATGGCATGCACATACAACAATGCCATCAGAATTCTTCACAGGAGTAATATAAAGCATTTCTGCAGGATGTGACTGGAATATTAGATTAAAAGCAAGCAAAACATTCACTAATTTATGCTAAGCATAAATATGAAGTCTGTCCATGGTGCCAAGAATGGCAGTATAGCTAGAAGATAAAACTCGTGGGCAGTTTTATGATATTGCAGGGTGATAAGATAAAACAGACATTGAACTGTAGTTTCTCTGTAACATAGGCAATGAAGCAAAAGGCCTAGGAAGATCTTAAACTTGTAGCAATATCATGGAAATTGAACATTGCCTGATTGAAGCATATCTGCCCATTCTTTCTGTTAAGAAGCTTCACTTCCAGAATGGCAGTTCATGTTTTTCAAGAGATAGATGAGTAAATGCCAAAGGATCTAAACTCCTACTTCAGGTTCATTATTTCTGCTGTTAAGAATCTTCTCAATTTTAATTTGCTTATAAGAAAGACTATGAAAAAAAAGAACTTCCCAACCTCTAAAATGGAGTAATCTTACAGCCAGTTTTATCCTATATTTATACAATACTTATAGGGAAAACAATACTGGGGAGTTAGCTGCTGCCTAAATTATTACTGTGGGTTTTCCTGGTTCATAAAATCAGAGCACTGGGTTAAGTATGTTTTTTATATCTTTTGAAATGTATCTTTTCTAATTACAGCTGTTGGGATTCATTATCCAAGGTATTTCATTGAAAAATTCAACAACTGAAATTGGTTGAGCATGATAAATACAGAAATAATATTTTTCCTTTTGGGAAAAATAGTCAAGATGTAGCACCCGGTAGTTTTGAAAATATGAAAGATGCTGAGATGCTAGTTCTAAGCCTGTCAGGTTCACAACTAAACTAACAACTTTAAAATCTGTGTACTGGAAAATGGAACAAGAGAGAAATGAAAACAGCAAGTCATTTGTCTATAATATAGCTACCCACGGTATATTAAAAACACTGATGTGTTAAACTGTGCAGTGTTCCTGGGTTGTGGGTGTTAACAGAAACTGTGATGTTTTAACACTGCTGAGGTATTATAACAGAAAAAGTATAATTGAACAGGCTGTAAATAGTTCAAAGGGGAGTTTGGAGCCTTAAAAACATGGTTGGCACTACAGGTTGGTGGCTTGTATTTCAAGGGATGCGGGCAAAACCAAAATGCCATTGTCCCAAAGGAGGTGGTTTTGGCTTTCATCCACTTATATAAAAAAAATGTAGTTTTATCTATAAGAGGCCAGCCTTATATGAAACTTCCTATAAACTGATTAGTGCTGTGGCCAAAAGGCACCTGGCAGACCTATTATACACTGAAAGAAAGCACAGAGATAACTTTTTTCTTCAGCTACAAATGGATGCAAATTGAATGTTAAGCTAGAGTGGTCACTGGGGACATGCAGAGTTTGGAAAACAGAAAACTAAAATAGAGAAACTAAAATAAAAGTGCCTGAGATGATTTTTCATTCCTGAATGCCAGTAGTACATCAAGATGGTCAGCAAAGGTTGCAAAGAAACATCTTGCATGATGGCAAGACTCTCCTAGATGGACACTCTACAGATGAGCTGGCAAGATCTCCCCCAAAGTCAAGATATAAGAACCATAAGCACCTTTGAATTGATGTGTGGCCACCAGAGTTGTGAAAGCCATAGATAATAGACTAGTCACAATCTCTAAGGAATTTCTCCAGAGACTGGTAGGCCCGATCAACATGTATCAGATACAGCCCAAATACCACCACTGGGGAGCTTATTGGCAGAGTTGTCATTTCATGAAGAAGTATTTCATTAAAGCATGACTGCATTTGGACTTGAGGAAAAGGCACAAATCTTCAGTCTAAGAGGACTAAACTTCTTCCACAGAAAATTTGTATGGCTATGTACAGGCACATGTAGCACAGAAAAGATGCAGCCCCTTTGCTGATTACTGTGCTTGGAGCACAGAGTTGAGTTCAGGCAGCTTGGAATAACTTAAACCCAGCTGCCTTCTCTTGCAGCTTTAGCCACTGGATGACTATTGGCACCTGTTCATCTATGTTCGTAGGTCTTTATGTGGAGGGTGGCTTTTCCCGGTGTGATTAAAGTATAATTAAAGTTACGCCACTACAGTACATTTAGAAAATGGTAAAAGGCAGACGCAAAAGAATCTCTTGTAAGAGAAAGTAACAGAGTATTCATTTTCATGGGTGTATTATATTCTTTAAAGTTAATTGTGGCCATGGGGAAATAGTTACTGATATACATATGTGTATTTTATTAAAGTGTTATTACTTTAAATTTGCCAGCTTTTTGTCAAATTCATAACCACACAGATATAGCTCCCATTTTATTTACAGAAATGTATTGATTTTGCTGGTTCCTAAAAGGCTCTTGGAAAATACGGTAATGGAGTGGGTGGCTGCTTTTTCTTGCAGATCAATTAGTGTAAATTTAATGGACTGTATAAAATGGACACATTTACAAAGCTCAGCATATTCTTGTGGCTTCTCATGCAGCAGCAGCAGCCACTATGCCACTTAGTACTAGCTACACACTTGCTGGAATTGCTAGCAAAGAAGTGAACCATCAAGCACAGTTTTGGCAGCCTCTTACACAGCCTAACTGAATTAATTCTGATTATACCACCTGCAGTATTTACTTGATGAAATACATTCAACTAAAACTGCTGCATGTATTAGTCTTCTGAATGCACAGCTCATCAGAACAGGATGCCCAAGTTCAGTGACAGGCATAGGTGAGCCAGCATGGCAGATTTAGGGATTAATTTCTTTAATCATTCTCGTTCATTTTCTCTAGTCTTGCATACATAGAATCATAGAATCACAGAACTGATCAGGTTGGAAAAGACCTTAAAGATCATCGAGTCCAACCACAACCTAACCATACTACCCTAACTCTAATAACCCTCCACTAAATCATGTCCCTGAGCACCACATCCAAATGATTTTTTAACATTCTGTGCCTGAACAGTCTGAATTGTTCTTGTGAAATACTAGTTCAGAAGTTTATCTCTATTTTTTTTTGCCAGATTGTTTGACCAGATTGGATCACAGAAATTATCTTTGGTTTGTTCTATGAATGTTAATTTCAGCTATCTTTCTGATGACTTTGTGTTACCATCTTGTGATTGATCATTAAATATACATGGTAACATTTTGAAGGCTTGGCTAGATGACAGACTTTGAAAAGTTTTTGACCAAGATTATTAAAAAGCGAAGTTTTATAGTTCAACAATTCAACTTGCTGAACATTTTAAACATCAATTACATCAAAAGTGGCTATGCTGCCTGTCTATTCTTCAATGAAGAGATCACCTCAAGCTCTCTCTCCCTTCATGCGTTATGAACAGGACTATGGTGTCAGCTGAGAAAATGGGAAGATAGCAATACTGGACATAAGATATACTGGATATACTGGAAATAAGATATAGTCAGGGAATACAGAGCAAACAGGCAAATGACATAGACAAAAAAATAAATGAAAATGATTAAAGCAGATTTTTTTTTTTTTCAAATAAATTCATTTGTTAGATTTTAACACCTAGTAAAAAGTCAAAATTTAAAAACATTTTTATTTCCTATCCTGACTTGAACTTGTCGAACAGGTTGGTTTACTTTTTATAGTGTTTCTTGATTGTACCTCAGACATGAAAACAAAATAGAAAGTATGTGTATACTTGGATGCGTATACATTTTTTAAAACATAGGATAAAAGACCAGCTGGATCACATTTTTATGTCATATCTATGTGTTCTCTGCATTCATATTGCCAGTCTTCAGGGGTATATTGTTTGGACATTTAAGTCACATCTGCAACCTTCTTAGGACAAAAACAGTCTTTCATATCCCACCTGTATTCTGCTTCTGTTGGTGTCTGGTAATCAATTTACCAGAAAGCATGAAGCCATTACATTACATATCCTTGTAAGGCTAACATTATATTTAAAGAATAAATAATCTATCAAAATTATATATTTCTTAGTTATTTAACAGGTTTATATGATCTGAGAGAAAAAAAAAATAAATTGTAATTTCATAGCCTGTATTCTATCACTTTTATGTCTATAAAACATGGTCATAGGCATGTTGCTTATGTCAAAGTAATGTTGAATTTATGGCAGTTTTATAATTGTTGATATTCTATACAGGCCAATTTTATCAGATTGAGAGCATGAGTACTTCTGAAAAGAAAGTGGCCTCAAAAGAAAGTCTCCCTTATCTCTCCCAGGTTAATCTGTGTGATTTTTCAAATTGTGCATAATAGATATGCAAAATTGTTTCTATCTCACTTCACACCAATTTCATAGGGTTAGCAAATAATGCATTATCATTCCAAGGTGCTAACAAGCACTTACATATTACTTTCTAGAAAATATCTACAACAAGATATATCTGCAACAAAGCTGCTTAGGTTATCTGTGATTTTTGAGTTTGTAGATTTGGCAATTATTTTAAATCTAAATTTTACTTCACTTTATATAACCAAAGATTTTTTCCTTCCTCTTCTTCCTTATCTCAAATATATAATCTTCATGGTCCG
This sequence comes from Perdix hodgsoniae, assembly GCA_035772895.1. NCBI lineage: Eukaryota > Metazoa > Chordata > Aves > Galliformes > Phasianidae > Perdix > Perdix hodgsoniae. Next base: position 2,836,508 of record JAPSGF010000033.1, read on the forward strand.
ATTTTTTTCTTAGAAACAATTTCTCACTGCACACGAGTTATAGAATTGTAGAAAGGCTGGAAAAGGATCTCAAAGATCATTTAGTTTCAATCCCCCTGCCATGTGCAGGGTCACCAACCACCAGACCAGGCTGCCCAGAGCCACATCTAGCCTGGCTCTGAATGCCTCCAGGGATGGCGCATCCACAACCTCCTTGGGCAACCTGTTCCAGTGCATCACCACCCTCTCTGTGTAAAAAACTTCCTCCCAATATCTAACCAAATCTCCCCTGTCTTAGTTTAAAACCATTCCCCCTTGTCCTATCACTAGCAACACATGTAAACAGTCATTGAACTCCCCATTCAAATGATTGTGTGATGGAGAGTATTAATTTGTCAGATTAAGGACGTTAATTATGTTTCGTTTGAATTTACCATAGCTTAACACTCTAAGACCCAATAGTGCATATTCTTACTTTCTATGATATCCACAATATTATTCTTTCCCATTGCTTTGTCTAAGCAATATAGTATCTGTGCTAATTTTTGTGGTGAATTATCAGGAAAGTGAACATTTCTTTTCTGAAATTCTGTAGCTCAGATTGGCCTTTAGGGTCAAAGCACTTTTAAAGTGAAGATGCACTCAGAACATATTTTTTTGAGATAAGCTAGCATTTTGCTTTTCACTACTTAACTGGTGGGCAAATGCTTGAGTATTAAGTGTTGCCCAGGAGACATCTTTGTGTCTGGGTTCCTTTTAAAAGTTTCTGTGAACTGATGAGTATCTATTTTAATTCCACTGACTTATGAGTCAACATTTTAAAAGGACTGGTGATTTGTTTAGTTTTTTAAACCAGCTTCGATACTTTAAAAGGCACCAGATGTGTCCTTGAAATTTTGTCCTTGAAATTTTGAACAGGAATGGATCACACAACTTGTTCACCTCATCTACCACATCTCTTCTTGAAATGGTTATACAGCCACCTAATTTTACAGATATCATTGATGTAATAATCCTAGATTATGCCTGCTCTTAATCTCTTCTCCCATTTTACACCACAATATTGTTTAGAAGAGCTATAAGATTAATTTTAAATTTGTTTTGATGTGCTATCATAAGATATCTCCCTCAGAGCAATGTATGGATCCCAGTATTCAATTTCAGGTTGCAGAATACAGCTGTCAATCTTAGGTCAAGAGTTTAAACTGCTGGCTTAAGGTCAATTTCTTTTCAATCTGCAGAAGAAAAATATCCACAAGATGCTTTCTGTTATCTCATTCCTTTGATGGCACTTTGTTCAGTTTCAGTTTCAGAGCAGTCTCAGCTTGTTCTGCTTGTCACAGTCCAGGCTAAATCCTGTTTGTTTTGGAGCAACAGAGTAATTACCCTTATAAAAATTGAGACATTTCTACTTGTGAAATTATTTTTTTTGTTTGTTTGTTTTTTTTAGATTTGGAAAAATGTTTCATCCCTTTGTATGAACTGATTTTTCCTCTCAGTGCTATCATTTCTATCATTTGGATACAGAGTATTAGGACATGAACAGATAGGTCTTTATCTGCTCCTGACAAATCCCACAGTACAACTGACATTTGTATCCCTGTCTCATTGAAAGCCAGAAGAGTCAACAAGTATGTTTCTTGAAGACCAAGGACAAGGCAGAAAAAGCACACTTTTCACTCCTGCTTGATGAATTGCTATATAACAGAAAAGAATGTACATAAGTACGCCTTTGGTTTTGTGGCCGTGCTTTCGATCTTCTGTGTTCTCTGACTCATGAACTTAAAGTGGGTGCTGGTTAGAAAGTATAACTCCTCAACTTCTTTGCATATATCTATGATTCTATCCAAAACAACAAATTTGACAATTTCAAGATATTCTCATTCTGTTTTCCACCCAAAGAACCTGTGGCCTCAAACTGAACTTCAAAGTCTTCCAGGGATACGAAGCAGCATATGAAGGATTTTATTTTTATCTAGAGAAATAAAAGCTATGTTAGTTCCTCCCAGCTCCTAAATAGAACAGGAAACAAAAGAGTAGGAAGGTGGAAATGGATGAGAACCTCTCTCCTCCAAATGGTGCTGGCAGTCTGAACTCTCCAAGGCATTGGAGCAAAAATGCACCTGGATTTTTACTGCTAGATCTTGAAATCAAAGACCTAGGCTGTGATTTTTTAAAGTAACCAATGATTCTGAAAGTGCTAGAAAGGGCATGGATTTCTACAAAGTGCTGAGTGCCATTCCTCTGAAAATCAATTGCCTCTATAGTGTTTCAAGCCAGGCATATAAAGCATAAGAACTCCAAATCACTAGTTGGTCTTAAAAAGTCTTGGCTCTGAAACCTGCCAAGTCAGCACCTTCTTTGCCTACTTGTAAAAGCAGCCAAAGAAAGGAAATAGATGAGCCATCAGCTCTGAGCATAATTTCTACTGATTCAGTTCTTCGTTCATGTGCTAGCTGGAAGGAAAAAGGGAAGCATATGAAGAGAGTGTTTTAGTTCTCATATGATGATTTCCAAAGACCCTTAAAACAATAAGTAAAACATATGTTGGAGGAGTTACTACTCCTACTATATACCCAAAAGGAATTAATTAAATTTTAATTACTAAATACATAAAAACAGTTTATGAATTGTTTTTCAGTTGCAGTAAATGATACATCAGCAATTTTTTTGATATCTTATTTTGCTGATGACAGTCAGTAATGGGCTTTCAGGTTCAGTGCAGGCTCTAAACACTGAGAGCAGCAAAAGTTGGGAAAAGCAGCCAAGAAATCTTTTAACATTAAAAAGCACAGCTCTGTCACTAATTACATTAAAAGTCAAGTTTACAATTTCAAGTAGTTGGTCTAGACAACAAAGCAATTGATGCAAAAGCTGTAATCTAACACACTGAGAAATGAGAATGTTATAAATCAAGAACACAATTCCTTCCCGGACTGAGGCAGATTCTCCAAATCACAGTCACAGTGTCTAAGTTGAGAGGGATTTCCTATTGGAGCTCACCGTGATCAAGGAAGAGACACTGGATTGATGTGAAAACTAAGGGCCACGCTTGATGTTAGAGCAAACCCACCTCATTTCATAGTCCTAGCTTCCCAAGTAGCTCTCTACTTACTCTGTCCTGACAGAAGAAGAGGATTTCTCCTGTTAGAACTGTAGCTTACAGAACAGGCATTTTTCCCTCCCTAACATGTGCTTCAAACACTTTTATAAGTGTTCACATTCATACTTAATAAGCTTTAATTTTACTTTCATTTTTTTTTCTCATTTATTTATTTTTTTTAATGCAGAACAAGCTAAGCCTCAAAATATGTTCCTCATTAAACTCACTGGCTGAAATTGAACACTAAAATCAAATGTAAGCCTTGTACAGCTGCTCAATATAAGTATTTGGAATTACATTGGAAGACTATCAGCAAGCTCCTGATCATGCAGAAATATGTTTGCTTAATTGCCATGTTTCAGTGCGGGTAAAAACCAGGGCACTGCAGATCTCCTTCAACTTCCGCTTGCTCTCAACACACATTCTAAATCAGTTTGAATCCCTATTGCTCTAGATAGTTGATAGTTTAGGCTTTCAACTCTTCATTTTGTATTCAGTGTGTCAATTACAGTTACCTGGGACTCCAGTGAAGAGCTGTTTCATTTTTGTTTGAGAGCTGACAATATTACGTGAATTTCCTTATTCTCTCTCCTTGCCATTTCACCAGAATTTAGGAGTACTGGGAAATTCCAGCCTGACAGTGTCTAACTTTTCCTTACTTCCCTTTAAGTACAGTCCAGTTGCCTTATGCAGACATGAGGCTTGCTGGGCAGTATAACCCTGCTCAGACACTTGAGAGTAAAATCACTAGCAGTATCACTAGCTGACTGAGTAAGAAGCTACCAAATTCAAACAAAAGATAATGCTTGGATTGAGGAGTATTTGAACTCCAGTTCCATTTGAGGGACAGATGTTTTGGGGATCCTGAATAATATGTCTACAAGCACTGATAGCACTCATAGTGTCTACTTACTACACAACATCTTAGTCTTTGCTACAGTTAATTCAGACCTATGTATTTCAGTAGACTAGTGTGGATAGTACTAAAAGAGAAGTTATGTGAGATCACTGGCAGTTGTTGCTCTTTGTTAATATGCCATCTGTGGTTTTTTTCAGTTGGCTTTTTGTCATTTCACAGACAAAACTGTTGGAAACAGAAAAACAGTAAAGGAAATCATGTCTAGTTCCATGAAAGAGCTCTTGCATGATCCACATTCTGGTCCTTGTTACTCCAACTGAGTACATTTTTGCTGAAATTATTATATTTTGCGAGCACTTCTCAAGGAATCTAAATTCTATAGCTCACCTTGCATTTCCAAGGACAGTGCAACAACTAACATAACGATGGTCCCAGTAAGTTCTTTCTCCTGAGTGATTGCTTTTTAAAAATAATTCAGACTGTGGAAGTCTAGACTCACTGATACAATGGTTTTCTCTCTGTCTGTTTTCTAAACTTGACATGTGCCAGAACCCCCTCAATTAAATATAATAGCAGGAGAGATACATAACCATGTTGAAATGCCAAAGCCCATTTTACATGAATAGAAAGGTCAGTTTATTCCAGTGCTAAACAGAAAATTTATTTTTAAATCACAGTCCTGAATTTATAAACATTTTTTTTGTAAAGAAAGGGCAACACTTTCTGAGCTTTCTTAATAAACCCAAATTTTTATTACTTGTTCTTTCTCTAAAATAAGAACAAATGATTTAATACTGGTAGCTGAGGTTGAACTACTAATTCAACGTAAGTCTCAGGGAAAGTTCTGGAGACAATTTTCCTGAGGTCTTTGAGAGGTATTTACAAAACAAAACTACTATCACACATACTCAACATATGTCCATGGATGTTCCCGCCCTAGTGATTTGATCCTCTTCTATGATAAGGTCACCTGTTTGGTGTACGAAGGGAAGACTGCACACACAATTTTCTGGATTTGAGTGAAGACTTTGATAGTATTCCTTACAGCATACTTCTCAACAAATTGTTCAGCTGTCAGATAAAAAGGTTCACATTGTGCCTGGTGATGAACTGGCTCAACAGTAGAATTCAAATAGTTACAGTGATGGAGGCTATATATGTAGCTGTTTAACTGTCATTAGTAGTGTTCACAAGGGCTCAGTTCTAGGGTTACTTTGGTCAACATTTTCATTTATGATCTAAATGAAGGAGTGGAGTGCATCCTCAGCAGGTTGGAAGATGACACTAGACTGGGAGATGCTGTTGACTCCCTGGAGAGACGGGAGGCCTTGCAAAGGAATCTAGCTTTTTGGAGTTCAAGAAGTACAGTGCTCTCAGAATTGTGGTTTGGTTTTGGGTTATCCTGTGTGGAGCCAGGAGATGGATTCATTGATCCTTGTGGATTCCTTCCAATTAAAGATATTATATGATTATATACTTAAGAAAGCCAAAAGGAGATGAAAGACATGTTTAAATACACCAGAGCACTGGGCAATCACCAGTGTAATGAAGTTCAACAAAAGAAAATGCTGGGTGCTGTGGAACAGTGCCAGACAAAGGTACAGAAAGGAGATGAATGGCTGACTGGAAGCTTATCAGGAAGGGACCTGGGGATGCTGATGACAGAACACTCAAAATGAATCAGCAGTGTGCACTGGCAGCCGAGAGCAAACTACATTTTGGGGTGCAGTAAACACAAACAGGCAGTTAGGAAAAAGACTTGATTCTCCTGTTATATTTAGTATTGGTGCAGCCTTACCTTATATATGGTGTGCAGTTCTGGGGTTCACAATATAAAAAGCATGTTAAGATCCTTAATAGCATCCAGAGGAGGGCAATGCAGCTGGTAATGGGGCTTAAAGGAGCGTACTTTGATAAGAGGCTGAGGACACTCGGGCTGTCCAGTCTGAAGAAAAAGAGACCAAGAGGCAACCTCACTTTTCCATGCAGATCCACGAGGAAGGGAAGCCCAGGTAGGCAGTAATAGAACACAAGAGAGCAGCTCAGAAGATGTTGAGACTCAGCACTAGGAAATATTTCTTTACAGTGAGGATTGTCAGACACTGGAACAAGCTTCTGAGACAGGCTGTTGATGTTCCATGGCTATCATTGTTCAAGAGGCGTTTGAACAGTGCCCTCAATAACACTCTTTAACTTCTGGCTAGCACTGAAATAAGTGGTTCAGCAGTTGATGTAAAAGATCTTTGTAGGTCTGTTCTAAATGACCAGCTCTATTCTATTCTATTTGCAACATTTGAGGAACACATGGCTTCCCAGAGCAAGGAGACCAAATACTTGTGCACTGGCTGTGGAGTCTCCATCATACCAGAAAGTCAAGCCTGACCACACATTCACAGGCTGTATGGCAACCAGAGCCACCAACACAGCCACTATGGAGCTCTCACCCTACACCCTGAAGTGCTATAGTAAGCTGTTCAGTGTATTTCATCATACACTGTTGCAGAATGGCTCAGGGAGCAGGGCTGTGGCTCCCTGAAAGTATTGTACAAGCAGGGGCACGGCAGCTCTGAGTACATAGCAATGGAATAATACCAGATGTGGTACGCAACAAGCTGACCTTGAGCTAAGTAGCAAACAACTTAAGCAGAACTGTTTTCGGGTGGAAGCAGAAAACAAGGTGTATGCTTGGGCGGGGTGCGCTATTGTCTAACTGCAAGGCTTTACCAATGAGAAAAGGACAAGTGGACAAAGGGACATAAACAACTCATGTACTATATAAGTGAGCTTTCTGCACAATAAAAGAAGCTTTTCACTCTCATGGAGTCAAGTCTGCCTGCCGGTGCCGGGTAGCGATCGAGTATTTGGTGGGGTCTTCCCCCCCAGTAATACACTTTTTTGCCTAGCTTTCATGCTGTATTTTAAACATTTACTCAGTAAAAAATTGCTCAGGATATTCTATTATACTGACTTTCTGCTGTCCTCTGCTTCTCAGGAAGATGAGAAATACATGAGGTTTCTAAACGGGGCAACAAACAACAGCACCATTAAAACTGGATATGAATTAAACCTTTATACACAAAATATTTATTATTGCACTTATGGTAATATACCTGCAAATGTTGTAAAGGGCTCACGCTCATGGTAGAAATCCATGTACACTAGCTGGGGCAGTTATTACATGTGCTGCCATGTGAATGACTCATAGGGCTACATTTTTGCACATTTTTTCTGTGTTGATTGCTCCAAAAGTAATACCACATATTTATCTCTGTGGAGATTACTACAGATACAGAGAGCACAGTAACACTCTTATATTCTCATGAGTATATGTTTTTTTTTTTCTCAAAGCTCCTCAAAGGAAGAAGAATATTATATGCTTAGCAAGTGATTGTTATCTCTGATGAGACTGCTGCTAGAATTTTCAGGTCACATTTTCAAGAGCTTTTCCTTTCAAACAAAGCACAAGGTATTAAAATATACATCAAAGACTTGACTTGTTTCCATCCCTCACTTTAAATAATGTGAATCTCTCATACATTTCCTAAAATTCTTGTGGTTCTAACCTCTTCCATACCTTGCTTGCTTTATTGACTTTTTTTTATCTTGTTATTGGGACAATGGAGAAATCAAATTGAATTGACCATAAACTGCCTCAGAGGGGTTGTTAGTGGTATGAAGTAAAATGCTTTTCCACGTAAGAGAGCTTCTTAAAGAGAGTATATAAAGAATATGGCCACCACTGCTGAGCAAAATGAGCTCAAATCAGGAACAGTCATCTTAATGCTGTAAAAGCAGGACATCAAAGCTTTTAGCTCTCAATTGTTTCAAAGGTATGGCAAAGAATTCACAGAAGAATAGATATGTCAGTTCTCTAGCAGGATATTGATTGAGACTGTTTAACTGGGCTGAATTTATAGGGCAGAAGGGAAATTGCATCTTATAGAGAAGCACATCTCCAGGTGCTGCCCTTCTCCATTCTTCAGGCCTCCAAGAAGAACAGCAACTCCCATTTTTCCACTGGTGAATTCAAAGGACCTGCTAATGCAAACAGAGTGCCTTTGGATTTGCTTTCACTATATTCAATGTTTCCCTACTTGGGAAATCCAAGTCACTGACACAGGTGAATATCATTCAGGAGGCAGGTGACCCTCAAGTGTCACAACTCCTTCTGCAAGTTGTATTTTAAAACTATTTATCTTTTACCCTCTTCAGGTTTGGTAATCATCAGCAGAATATGCAGCTTTGACCAGTTATACTTCTGAGAAGGCATTCACTAAATATTCCCTCTCGTTTTTTCTCTCATACAGTTTACAACGAAAAACATGTCCTACAGCCTTCATATGCATTACAGTTCAGTTGCAGCTTACCTTGAAGATGATTATGTTGAGCATTTTTGTTGTGTGCAACAAGAAGTTTATTTCTAGCTTCTGCAAGAAGATAGGACTTTGAGAAATATCAGAGAAGTAGATAAATAAGGTCTATCAAAAAAAAGCTGTTGACAGCCTACAGAAGCTTTCATATGAGATTATTCCAAATTAGCAAAAAAACTAACTTATAACAATTCAGATAACGATATTTAATTGCTGCTGCCATGACTATGGTTTATGTCACTGTTGAAGGCCATGCTGAAGGTTCCATCAAGCTTTACCTTAATCAAAATGGTTGTCTTCATTACATGGAAATTTTAAATACACTGCTACTTTTCATAAATTTCCATGAACTACAAGTCAGCCACATTGCATGCTGAATGATCTCCTCTTTACTCAGAGAATGAAACCAAAGCACTTTTTATCATGGCCTGGACTTAATATTAACCTAATCTTTGCAATTGAATTGCCCGGGTTGCATCAATTCCATCGTTTCTCATATTTGTTATTCAGAATAAGATCCAATCTTTGATTTCAATTAAAATGGAACCTAGAATCTGAAATATGAAGCTCCCTAATCTAGCAATTATTTACAACATCTGCGCACATGTAACATAGTGAATGACAGAATCATTATTTTTTCTTTGCTTTAAAACAGTTGAGCCTTGTATATAGCTGAAAGTCACAGATCTCCAGAAGCACCCCTGAACCAATATACAATTTTAAAAAGCATAATCTTCTGTGAAATGTCAGTCACTGTACAAAGATTCTCCTTTCATTTTGAACCACATTCTTGTAGCTTCAGAATACATCTTAAACTAGAAATAGATCATAACAATATTCCTATGCCTGATGATTTTTTTTTCTAAATATGGTGTGGTCAATTTATTTAAAAATAAATGAATAAACAATTATTCAATGTTATAAAATATACCAATACCATAGGTGTATTTTAATTCTTTTTTAAAGTATTATCCTCCCTGAAATTTTTTGAAAGTATCAATTCCTGAATTTCTTAGAGCACTAAAGTGTATTGAAACTCCTTAAAAGGGAGGTCTTTGATCATCTTAGAGTTTCAAACACTAAATACAATTAATGTCATTGCAGCCACAAGAGTGATACTTCAGTCACCTACATGACTCATCCTGCTTTTTCTAAAGATATGAATGATTTGAATATATTGTTGGTTGAGCTTTAAACTGATCAGCTTGTGAAGTATGTATGTATACTGGAGAGAAATTGCAATAATTACAATAATATGACTGAAAGAGAGAAAGTGAATGTGTACAATTTGCATAAGATGAATACCTGATTTATGCACACTATTTGGATCAAAACCTGCTTTGATTTTCAGCCCAGACAGGAAATTGACTTGCATCAGTTCAGTATAAGTTGGAATTTGACTCTATTTGTTTTCTTTTGGAAAATTTCAACATTCATTCACCATGCTGTTGCACTAAGTATACTTATTAATGGTGTTGCAGAATGTTTCTTAAGTGCAACAAATCCAAAAGCTAATATTTTACTCTTATTTTGCTTTTACATAAGAGATTCTGTAGTACAGAGTGCATTCCTGACCCTTTCACAAAACATAATTTCAGGAAGAATTTGATTTTCCTTAACTAAAATGTAAATTTGAGTGAATACAGTTCGTTGTATGTTTCAAATGTTTCAAATCCTAATTTGGTTACTGTTATTAGTATGAATATTTTTAAAAAATCTGTTAAATGTTATTATACATCTTTTACTTTCCCTTTACTTTTCTAATATGATACAATTTTTTTGTTTGGTTATGTTTTGTTTGGTAGCTGAAACTTTAACCATCAGTATTGCCAGCTTTGAATCGTGCAATCTGAGTTTGCAGCCCAATATTGATCAATAAACCCTATGTTATCTTGTTATGTTCAATGCTGAATTTTTGAACTTACAGGTATTCTTACAGCGTAGAATAAGGCAATATTTTCTTACAATTTCTAGATTCAGACAAGAAATTATTATATTTACAGGTCCTCTTCTTTGATACTTTATTATGACTGCTATAGGGCTACAACTCTGGCACTCATGAGGCTGCACTTCAGGTTCTGTGTTCAGTTTTGGGCCCCTCACTACAAGACATTGAGGCCCTGGAGTGTGTCCAAAGGAGAACAACAAAGCTGGTGAAGGGTCTGGAGCACAAGTCTTACGGCAAGTGACTAAGGGAACTGGGATTGTTCAGTATGGAGAAGGCTCAGAGGAGACCTTGTTGCTGTCTGCAACAACCAGAAAGGAGGTTGTGGTGAGGTGGGGGTCATCCTCTGCTCCCAGGTAACAGTGATAGGATGAGAGGTAATGGCCTTAAGTTGAGCTATGGAAGGTTCAAGTTTGTTATTCCAAAAAATTTGTTCTCCAAAATGGTAGTCAAGTATTAGAAGAGGCTGCTCAGAGTGACTGGTGGAGTTACCATTCCAGGAGGTGTTCAAGGAACATGTGGTTGTGGCACTGAGTGACGTACATGATTTAGTGATATGGTGGTGATCTTGATCTTACAGTAGATTTTCAGTGTCATAAGACTAAAGAAAAAAACAATTATATCAACCACATTTCCAATATTAAGCATTATAACACAGCAGACAAGCAGTCAGAGTATCATTCTCCACAGAAGAAGTTTGTACCTTGCTCCCTCTCTTACCTCTAATGCTATCTACAGGAATATTTTCAGTCTGGGAACTCTAGCATACATCTATATTCCTTTTTTTTTTTTAATTACTTTAAAAAGCAAGTTTTTGACTTTAGATAGAACTATCAGTTCCTTGGATGCTATCAGTTCCTCTTTGCAAAGACTTATTTTCATACTTATTTTAATCATGCTCAGGTATTAGCTGATGCTCTGGTTACAGATTGTTCTGTATAATTCATAGGAAGCCTTTGTGAATCTGTCTCAGAACTGTCATACGTGAAACCTGTGGTGAGAAAGTTGTTCAAAGTTCCATGTTCCCAAAATTTAGTAATGGGACAAGGCCTCCAAGGCAGAGTTTGAGCCACTTCCTTAAAATGATTACTACAGAAATGGCAAAAATGTGTATTCATATTCTTTGGTATTACACATTCTTATTGCACATTTCCCCCTTCCTCTATTTCACATTTGTTTTATTTACCTGTCTCCTATTCTGTACTACCTATACTTACGTAAACTGGAGGAGTTTCTCTCCCTAAAGACTGCTTGCTTCTTATAGGGAAGGAGTGATTGTCAGCTTTCACAAAAAGGTTCATCTCAGCCAGTGTACAACAAAGGGACGAGGGGAAGAAAACAGAATTCTCCTTCTTCCCACTCACATCCCCCTCATACAATGCACAGAAAGCAAAGCAACTGAACTGACTCTATGCAACACAGATGTATTGAAAGCAAGGAATGACAACAAGGAAGAGGCAGATGATGAGATGTACAGCTCTGCAATTCCAAATGATATACCTCGCTTTCTCTCTCTGCTGAGACTTCTGCACAAGGAGTTGTTCTTTCAAATACAGACTCATCAATATTTATCAGGTAGGGTACTGCCAAAGCAAACCTTGAAAAAAAATTTAGCTAGATGCTTCAATTACCTTATCCTAGCAGCGAACTGAAATGTACAGGTGTTCAAAATCTAAATGGTATTTTCAGTGAGTCTATGATTTTGACAGCATGTATTAAGGGACTTCTAAGCTCATAGGAAGCAAGATTTGTGTGCATTACATATACATAGCACATAAAAGTATTAGGGAATAACGATAGTTTCAGCACATAGCCAAAAATGCAAGATGCAAGAGCTGGGCACCAAGGGCTACAATAAATACTTTGATTTGGAGAGCTGGTTTCATGGAAGGAGGGGAAAATACAAACAAATCAGGTATTATTCAGTGATTTTCATGAAGAAACACTACCAAGATCTGATAACATTTTCTTTCTTCATTATTAACCATCAAGATTCTATTTCAGACTCCTGCAACATTGTATGTGTGGTAATTAAGGGAATTTAAAGACTGGTACATCTAGCTGGCAGAAGCAGATTATTTGTTTGGAAGGTGCATTCACAAAATCAATATGAATCCGTTTGGGAAAGTGGAGTAATTTAGAGAAATATTCACTATAACCATTTTGGTTCTGTCTACTAAAAGCGTAGTGTGGAAAAAAACTGAAAAGCCAATGTACAGATAAATATCTACAATTAAGAGCCTGTCAGACCAAAGACTGTGTAGTTATTGACAAGTAAATGTCTGCCTGGGTTCAGCATTTTCCTTCCTTTTTAGCAGTAAATGCTGTCAAGCAATCTAAGCGAGAACACTTTAGGTAGAATAATGTCATTAATTCTGTCATGAGTTAAAGTTTATTCTTTAAATTTCTATTCTTCTGACTCTAACCCTTTATTTGTGGGACACCTGAAATCAAGTCTGATACCTAGTTCATTCCAGTTTTCAGAATACTGACTCACATGAAAAAAATCTTTTCAAGTATCACATGTCTACAAATTAGCACTGAGTAAAGCTTCAGTTGATATATGTATGTTCTTTCGCCAGATGCGTGGTTTGAGAATAGTCTGAGACCCAGCCTCATATTTCATAGACAAGGATAAGGGCACATGTTTGTAATCATAAACAACAGATCTGTGATTTGAGAAGCCTGTCACTAGAACAGAATCAAAAATGTGAGGCATGAACACCCAGCTGAACTGTGAAATGAGCCTTATCCCACAGTTTGCGGAACTGTCCTCCTGCTCTGGCTGCAGGAGAACTGGCACTTAGTCTGCTCTAACAAAGCCTGCTAACTTATCAGTTAACTTATTAGATCTTTTTTTGTTGTTGAAGAAGAAAATTAAATCAGCAGAATGACCTCAAATTAAACCAAGTGCTTTTCTGCACATGATCACTGTGTTTTGATGCTAGCTGGAAGTCCTCACGCATACATAATATGTATGTCTCAGATATACATAATATAATAATACAAAATAATGCCTTTATACAATAACCTGTCTTTGATAGCTCTGCCCTTTGCCTATTAGCTCTCTTCCTTCCCTCATTGTGCTCCTTTGTAACTGCATAGAGCAGCCGTCTTAAAATTGCTGTTAGTGAGCTGACCAGACTTCTTAACTAAAGCTAACCCATCCTGCTCAACTATTTTCAATGACATCTCTGAGTCAGTTGACTTTGTATACCTTAATAACTATAGTGAGGTAACTTGTACCACAGAAGGGCAGCTGGGGAAAACAAAGAACACATTTCTCACTTTGCCCAAATAAATCATTTAATCTTTTGACAGTCACTCCCTATTTTTCTAGCACAATACAGCAATTAAGATCCACTATGATACTGCAGATTTCTGCAACTGTAGAAGGCTATTCTCTTTGTAGTTTTGTAAGTTGGCCACCTGACTGCACTTCTGTCAAATTTTTGCCATTACAACCTATTACTTGTTTGACTTCGTGGAGGGATCACAATACTGAGGTTCAGTCAGGATAACAGGAATCTACTCAGGATAATGTAGAGGCCTAAGAACTCTCCAGTGCACAAGAAGGCATCTTACCCTCTTCCATTTAGTGGTATATTCTTCTCAATCTGCTTTTTTAGAACATACCTCACGTACTATTGACTTAACCAAGTAGATGTTGAAGATAAAAATTCATTTTAGCTGTTTCCCACCACCCTTGTGTCAGAGGGTATCAGCTAGTGCATAATTGTCTGGAGGGTTCATGATAGGGATCTTCAGATGCTTTTCAGAAGTTTAAACTAAACAGTTGGAGCATGTTGTAGAAGAGCATAGGACTTAATATTCACTTAGTTATTTTGTATGAGCCCACATAAATGTCTACAGCAGGAATGGAAGGAACAGGATTTTTCTTTCAGGCTCAACAACTTGGTATTCAAAAGTTTTAAAAGTTTTTGATGTGCACTACTTCTGCTCTGGAAAGCATGGAGGCTCAGAGATAGGAGGCTCTGGAAAGCATGGAGGCTTCCTCATATATCCCCTTGGATCTCTCTTCCAACATAGTGTTGGAATACATACATAGTGTTCTTTCAATTTTCATTGCTAAAGTAAAAGAGATCATCATCTGGCATTGTGTTTTCAAATAGAAACATGGAAATAAACACATCTGAACAATAAAGAATGTGTCTTAGAGGGATTCAAAAATATAGTCTGATTAACTAATGAATTAAAGATCAAAATATATACTTAGTTTATAAGAAAAAGCAATGTATCAAAATAGATAAGACCTGATAATTAAAAATAAAAAATTGACTGGAAAGAGTTGATCCTAATATCTACATGGATCTACCATGTTTAATACAGCACTGACAGTGTGTAACCTTAACCACTGTAATAAGGATACTTTTGATCTAAAACGTAAGGCTTGGCAATGATTAATTATTTCACCTTATAGCTATATAATTGATGCTTGTGGCTTCCCTATGCATAAAGAAAAGTGCACACTGAGACTGCAAATTTAATCCTTAGTTTCCAAACTCAGGTATCTATCACCAAACACAGAGCTAAGTGATCTTGAAAGTGCTATTAAATTTCTAAAGGTGGATTGATATATGTAATTAAAATTGAACTTTTCTAAGCTGAATACCAGAAATTTTTAATGGAGAAAAGAAAGACAGTGGACTTTATGCTTCTAAAAAGTAATAGAGGCTTCTTACTGAGCGAGGAAGAAGATTTCACAGAACCCATTAAGTGCTATCAAATGGAAATGAGTGATTCATATTGCACAAGCTGATGCTATTCAGAGCTAATGTTTCCTTAAGCATACTGCTGCATTGCTATAGTCTTGAACTAACTTGGCAGCTATGGCTCAGCAGTATGCAGACTCAACTACACTCTTTCTGGCTTGTGGGAATTAGTAGTATCATTTATAAAAAGCAGGATGTAGATATTATTGTAGCTGAAACATGAGAAGATTCCGTGAAAACACAAGAAAATAGTATAAAGCTATGGACCTATCTGTATTTGCCATACTTATGATGTATATAACTTATTCACCTAGGGATTCAGGATTATTATTTTTAAAATTCTCTTTCTGCTTTAAACATTAGTATTGCATAGGACATGTTATTCTAATCAGCTTTAGTAGAATGCAAATAAAATATGTTGTTTTCTATATTCTTTCTCATGTTCCACTAATGCCAATTTGCTAATTCACTCCAGTGGAATACCAGGTGTCCCATTGTGAAAAAATGTTTCTAGTCACAAGGTGAAAGAAAAGTTCAATTTCCCATTACTATTTTTTCCCATCATTTTTTATAGTATCATATTTTCCTTTATGCTGTTCATTCCCATAAATTGCTTATGCAACAGCCCATCTGCAGTGCATAACTACTGACATGGAAGGTGTTTCATTAGATTGTGCGTTAGTGATGATATCCTTACTTTGTAAATAGAGAAGCCCTATATTCTCACTTGCTTTACTGATAGGGATTGCTTTCTGACTAATTGCAAATTATGAGAAATAAGATCATAGCATGGTTTGTGTTGGAACAAACCTCAAAGATTATTCAGTTCCAGTCCCCTGCTATGGTCAGTGCTGCCTCCACCAGCTCAGGCTGCCCAGGGCCCTATCCAACCTGGCCTTGAGCGCCTCCAGTGATGGGGCATCCACACCTTCTTTGGGTTTTTCTACTCACCACTCCCTCCATGAAAAACTTCCCCCAGCATCTAATCTAAATCCTTCTTTAGTTTAAATCTGTTCTCCGTTGTTCTATCACTATCTATACATGTAAAAATTGATTTCTCTCCTGTTTGTAATTTCACTTTAAATACTGAAAGCCATAATGAGGTCTCACCTGAGCCTTCTCTTCTTCAGGCTGAACAAGTCCAGCTGCTTCATTCTGTCTCCATAGGAGAGGTGCTCCAGCACTTTGATCAACCTTGTGGCCCTTCTCTGAAAAAAGCTCAACATCTTTCATTTCTCCCATTTCTTTTTTACAGTGAATCAGATCGCTAAAGGTTTAATAGATACAGTACAGTAAAAGTGATTATACTCCATTCCAAACTATTAAATAGACATTTTTTTGTCACAGACTCACATAGTCTGTGGTTCTGAGTCTTGAAGTTGCTCTGTATGAATCTTCAGTTCTTCTCCCATGTCCTCTCAAAACAGTTCCACAATTGTAGATAGCACTGTTACCAGTTGAAGAGATTTTTGTTCCTGCAAAGGTTAGATGAGGAACATCAACAATTTTGTTTGACCTGGACATGCCCAGGAGTTTAGCCAATATTTTTATTCATAGTTTTCCAGCCTGAATATTATGTCATGGAACCTCAAGTTGAACTCAACACATCTGCAGAAAGCAAACAAAGGATGTTAAACGTAGAAAATTCACAAGAGTACCATTTAGCATTCTCTTTCCTATACTCTCTTCCCTTCTACTGATATGCTAGGTATAAAAAATAGTCCAAAATCTCACTACAGTCTCAAATTTAACATAAAAAGCATGATTATCTAAGATATTTGCCATAGTCAATGGTTATATGCATAAAAAACCCATAAAATAACTTAGTATCCCTAGGAAGCGAATCCTGATCTTTCATGTCATATGGGACAACAAAGCCTCAGATAACTTTTATCCACTATAACATTTGTGAAAACATCTCTTACTGCAAGTTCATGAGCTGAAGAAAAGTGGAGAAAGAGTCACTGATGAAACTGACTGTGTCTGTAGGACTGGCAAAGTATTTGCATAGCTACAAGAAAATTCTATGGGGAAGAATCCGAGAAGACAGATTTCCATTAGAAATGAATGCTGTGTGTCTAAGCAAGCTAACTGCAAATACAGGTTTCCTGAGATGCATGATTAGGGAAATAGGATATCTGGCTATTTTACATACCTGCCCTACATAAAAAATGAGCCAACAATATTCTGGATGTCTTCCAATATACAATTTGGCACTTCTTTTTCTCTTCCCTCATAGGAGGAAAGAGAAAAAGGAAGAAGAACTATACTATCACTACTCTGTATCCAGTACTTTTTGTTTTTAGGCACTATGTTGTCTGAAGATGTTCTTTCCATTTCTCTTCAATTTCTTAGAATCTGTGATTATTTTTAAAGAAGCGTTACTGATCTCTGGTCATGCGCTTCTAAGAATCTAGAAGTCAGCAAGGAAGAGTACAATGTACTGGAAAATGGCATCACAGCAGTCATTTTGATCTTTCTTTTGCTGTTGACCACTTATCTACTAAAAGAGAAACTAGAGAGATAAAGAGTTTGCAATCCCAACCTTGTACATCAATCCACATCCTTCCTCCTCTGTTGTTTAACATGAGGCATTTTACAAAGCCTCATGAGAGAGATTTTGTCAAGAGAGCATAACCACACATCATCATCTTGCTCTGTGAATCCAACTAACTTACTTTTGCTTCTGTAGGAACAAATTGATGACATTTCCAGGTGGACAGTACATTTTTCCCATTGAAAGAAGAAAGGTGCATTAGTAGGCTAAGGACATTACTAGCAATCTGCAAGCTGAGGAGTGATAATAAAGATGGCTTGGGTTAATAGTCACTTTTGTCTGTATCCTTCCCATGAACTATCATCAGATGATAAATGATATAAATACATAAAAAATCCTTTAGATTTCTACTATTCATGCTGTGGAATATTTTTTACACAGTAATAGGGGAAAGCTGTAGTCTTACAATGTGAAAAATTACTATTAGCTCATTAGAAGAATTCTTTAATAACAGAGAAACCTTTTCAAATTTGCAGATTATTATTATTGTTCTTATTATTACTGTCTTGTTATATTGCCTACCAAGCTTGGATTTCTCATCTCTAACAATTACCACACAGTGACTTCATTTCTGTTTCATAGAAATCAAATGCCAAAAAGCCATGACAATCAATTTCTGAAGTGCCTCAGTAGCGAAATAGCACTGCAAGCCTGTATTCTTAAATAGTGATGATTTGTAGGGCTTTGTAAATCAGTAGCTCCAATAGGGGGAACTAAGGGCGAGGGTGAATGGGAAAAAAAACTAGCGTTTCATCAGTCTTTCCATCAGCTCAAGATAAGGAAATTAGATTTCACTTACAGCATACTTAATTTACAGATCTTTCCTATAACTATATAACATTTTGTAAACAATGTGATATGCGCATTCAGGTACAAAAGAATGCATTGTTTTCTTATCTAATAACTTCATGGTGTCAGAGGCTGAAAAGTGTTTTTTAAATAACTGAGGTCATAGCTTATCTCACAACACTTTGCAGACATCATCAGTTGAAAGAAACTAGCCAAATAATTAAAAGTACTTAGAAGTCCTTTGGGTTAAGTTAGAGTTCTTATATTTTTATTTTAGATGTTACTTATGCTGTCAGACTCAGCTATCCAAAATACTCCAGTAACTTTAGAGTATGCTTTAACAATCTTAGTTCTAGTATGACTACAAGGAAAATGATGGTATCATGTGTGATAATGTTCTTGACAGTCACACTCTATGGTTTACTTTAGCTGCAGCATGTGAAAAGAACAAAAAACTTTTAAATGATCCTATCAGAGGCATATGTGCAGATGGAGACCTTATTTCTCACAGTTAAGACACTGCATGTTCTGCAATCATCATTATCCCTTAGGATTAATATATTATTTTGAATGTCATGTTACATGCATTTTTTATGTCAATATGATGACTTGCTTTCTCAGTAGACTTCATTCATGATTTTAGAAGCCTGAGGCTGAAAAGACTTGTTGGATTGAGACTAAGTTAACATCAATTATGAAAAAAAGTGGATTTTTAAGATGCTATCTACTTACATTAGGTCAAATTTTGCTCATCACTAAATATTTTTCCTGTATAGAAGAGAAAATGCTCACTTGGCTGAGTAAGCAATTCACTGTAGACAGCCAATTAGGATGTCAAAAGGGAGAAGTAGATGCTTGGGGCCATAATGTGTCTGTGAATTTTGGATAGTGTGAAACAAATGAAAAATTGAAAACAGTCACCCTTTTACCTCAGGAAACAGATGGCTACTTAGAAAGAAAATATTTAAAAGATTTTCAAGAGGGAAGAAATATAGTGAACAATTTTAACTGCAACAGAATTTGATTATACCTAAAGCAAAAGGTGTGAAGGACTCTGAACTGGGATTCAGATATAAGATATCTGAATCCCAGTTCAGATATCTTAAGATATTCAGTTTCTAAATAAAGCCAGTAAAAGATCTGTAAAATAAATAGTTATCAACAGGAAAGATTTAGTGAAAGAGAAATTAGTCAGCGAATTTAGATGGAACACATGGAACCAAACTTCAGTGATTTCCACCGTTACTTCTTGTGGAAGATATCATAGTCATAGAATCAACAAGGTTGGAAAAGAACTCCAAGGATAGTGATTTCAGCCATCTCCTTGTACAGCCCATTCCCGTGTGTGGCCAATGGAGGGAAGGAGAAATTTTGAAGAAGGGATTTTTCCTAATATCCAGTCTGACCCTCCCCGGTGCAACCTGAAACCACTTCCTCTCTTATTTTAGCTAATTATGCAGGAGAAGAGGCTGACCCCCACTTCTCCAAAGCCTCCTTTCAGGTGATTGTAGAGGATGACAAGGCCTCCCCTGAGCCTCCTCTTCCAATGTTTCATTTTACATGAACAAATATACAAAAGTCCTCCTGGTCAGATCTCAAACAAGGACATTTTAATACAATGCCTATATCAATTTATGTGGAATTGAAAATAATATCTAACACCAATTAGTTTGTCTGAGAAATTAACGTCATCACTACTTACAAAGAATCTATAGCGTTTATCATGGGACAAGAATAGAATTAAAAAGGCCCCTCTTTTTTCAGTAAAATTGGTGTTAACTCAGCATTACATGTTGATTCATTGAACTAAGGCTTAGGTAAAAAAGAGAATCCCTTTATTTTAACTTCAGTGGAAACAGAATTGAGGAAAAAAACTTATAAATGGAAAAAATAATATTTGCCAAAGGAAGAATTACTATCACAATGCTTTGGAATTATTATTGTAAACAAAGTATGTATAAAGAACAGAAGCCAAGTTATCCAGCTCCTGGAAGCTATGTTGATTTACACCACCTGAGAATCTGGCACCAACCAGAAGAGGACAATCAGGCTCTTTCTTCCAAGCACTGAATTTGTTCTTACTACAGTACTGTTACATTATAATATGACTAGGAAATGCTGCAAATGGATCTAATTATTATTATAATCTTAACATTATAATCTTGAAGTCCTTGTCAAATGTTATTTCCAAGACATAGAGAGATGTCCTACAGGCAGGAGAATTAAAATAAATAGATTAAATAATTTCCTACTGGCGAGATATCCTAAAAAGCTAATAGGTTTACATTCCAGATTGGATTCTGTAGCAAAGATATTTGATTTACTTGTCAAAATTTAAAGATCTTACAGTATTTCATCAATCATTTTCTATCAGAGAGGTTAATATGAAAGTCAAACTCAACAATTACAATACGGAAAATATTTTAGCATCCCTACTTCATGCTAGGGATGAAGTAGGGTTGTGCTTTTAATGTAACATTTTCACTGGTCTTGGGTGTATGTCTAGTTAGTCTAGTCCATGTGCTCTATTGTCTCAGATACTTAATAATAGCTCTGTTGAAAAAAAAAAAAGTGGCCTGCCAATTCACTAAAATTTAGATGACTAAATCTTATTTGTCATTACTTTAGTGATAAGGACTGAAAGGAAGACAAATAAGTGAATCAGTATTTGTATCCAAAGGATTCTTCCAACCCCTTCAGCTTGCTCTCACTCAGTCCTTAGAAAACTGACCTGATTATTCTTGAAATATTAACTTCTTCTGTAAACAAAATTTCAGAATTTCTTCAACTCTAAAGAGATCTTATGGTTTGAAATATATCATACTGGAAATAAGGCCAGTCATTTAATTTGACTTTTGTGACATTTGAATGGTTTCCAGATGACTTCCAGATGACAACAGACTCTTTCAAAGTAACTCTTGTCTGATTAAGGGAATCAAGTTCATTAAAAAAAAAAAAAAAGCCTCTAGATCCATCAATATTATCAGTCAGCTCAGTGGTGTTCCAGTATGAGCCTTTGTCCCTTATCTTACATTAGTTGATAGTACTGCCATCTGTTACACTTAATAGCTTTCAAACTGAAAAAGGAGGAATATTCCATTAGCAAATGCATTCTACTAGTATACCTTCTCCACTTGTGTGTGGGGGCCTGATAGAAAGTCACCTTTCATAATCTTCATCATGTGATTCCTAGAGAATCTGCTTCCTTCACTGTAAGGGTGCCTTTCACTCTGAGAGGAAAAAAAAACCCGCTTGATTCTCTCTGTGCAGTCAGCAGAGCAATCTGGTGAAAGGATGAATGAAGAGTGATAGTGTCAGCTATGAAGTCATGCACAACCACCAGAGACCTTGTCAACATGAGGATATTATGTATTCTTATCAACAGTGACTTAATGCTTCTGTCGATCCTAGATATTTTTTCACCTCCATAGCGTTATAAAAATCTACCAAAGTTCAGTGCACAAAACATCCCTCTTTATGAGAGACAGATGATTATTTGGACATGAACCATCTCACATGTGGGGTTCTGAAGGCAGATGCATTGTATTTGCATTTGTAGTTGACTATACAGACTGTAAACTTCTCTTGAGCAATTGGTAACTCCAAAGCAACATCTTTTCAAGATCCACTCCTCCTCAAAACTCCTGGCTGGTATTCTGATCATGAGTATTGTTATGAATGCATACCCTTATCAATAAGCTTCTCTGTTAAGGACAGTACTGATCCGATCTT
Source organism: Perdix hodgsoniae (assembly GCA_035772895.1). Classification (NCBI taxonomy): domain Eukaryota; kingdom Metazoa; phylum Chordata; class Aves; order Galliformes; family Phasianidae; genus Perdix; species Perdix hodgsoniae. The sequence goes on from JAPSGF010000033.1 coordinate 2,858,575, forward strand.
GAGTCTTACAGTATTAAGCTTTCATTTGCCCACACTGTTGTACAAACTACTGAGCTGCTGAAATTCCATGAACTCTTAAACCACAGTGTCTGTGCCTCAGATTCTATGTTATTAGTAGTTTTCCTGTCTCTCAGGCATATTCCAATGATATATGCTCTGGAGTCAGTGAGAAAGTCAAATATTTGTAATACTTACAAAAATTTGTCTTACAGCATTTCAAGGAATACATGGAAAAATGCAGCAAGATATGTCTGAAGAATCCTTTCTACATAACTTATCTGGTGGACAAGGCTGCTTTAACCATTTATTTGCACAGAGGGACAATTACCACAATATGTGCACTTTCTAAAATTGGGGTTTAAATTTGCTAACAAATTAATGATTATTTATACAAATTAATGTAATGTAAATTAGATGTAGTGCCTGTGGTAAATACTCTTACATTCAAAATATTGTTATGGGCAAAGGAAATGTCTCATTCATTGCTTGCCTGATTAGCATTTTAGCTGTCAAATATCTCCAGCTATCCAATGCAGAAAGGCCTCGTTAATAATTCAGAGTAACTACACGTACTGAAATATCTTGCTGGTATTTACCCCGTCTATTGTAGTCAATCTTGTAGACCATTGAGTGCCATTACATACTATTCCATCTGCTCCTGCTGCCCTCTCTCTGCTCCCAGGGCAGGGTGATCGCTACCCTGAACTCCTCTGCCCCTGGGGCTTCGTCCCCTGTAGGGGCGGCCTGGGGTTATCAGCCTTTCTCCTGTGGCAGTCCCAGATCTGAAGCTCAGCCAGGCTGTGCAGAGGACACTTGGCCATGGGGCATCTGCAAAATCAAGCTCAACCTATCTGCCTCTAGGGCCTGGTACCATCTCCACCCTGCCCTCCAATGGCAAATATAGCCTCAGTGACTGGGTTACAATGTGACATCATTAATTAAAAGGAAGGGAAAATGAATAAGTCTACTCTGTATCTAATTCATGCAGAAATACTGACAGAACTGATGGGAAATAATTTTCTTTAATAAGATAAATTCTCTTTCAATAATTGACTTCCTTCTAATTCTTTCTTTGAGAAAATGAATGTTATGCATAGTCTCATAAGTATTTTGTAAATTATGAGTGATTCATGAAAGAGTTGCCTGTGATGAAGAATTAAAAACAAGCAACCGCAGATTTGGATCTTAATTGAGTACTTTGTGTTTCCTAGTAATTTGATAATAAATCTTTCACTTTTTATGGTATGGAACATTATCAGAAAAATAATTTCATTTTCAATAAGGAGGTTGGCTGTTCTTTTGCTTTTTTTCACCTCTTTCTGTGTGATAAAAGGAACGTATCAAATATTTCTCACTTGTCTGCTGATCTCTAGCAACATAATCTAATACTAGCACTCAGACTTGATAAAGGACCTTATGCCTGAAAGGAGACCATCAAATAAATAATCCCTCTAGTATTAAAGACTTACATAAGTATATAATTATCTGTTCTGAAGAATTTGATTTTCCTTATTTTACTTCAGGTCTAGGTCTTTTTTTTTACCAGAGCAAGCCATGACCATTCACTTGGCAGTGAAGCACCTCTGAAAGTCAAATTAGCCCAAGGCAAACCCGAGACCGGTGGCTTTCTGGTAGCAAAAGGAAAATCCTATTTATTGTGCTACCAAATGCATTAATCTCTGTTAAAATAATAAATAACAAAGATAATTACTGTTGACCTTAGGTGTGCAACCTGTGAGGTATTGCCTTCACTCAGGCAAAGGAACATCATGCCATTGAAAACCAGGAGGTTGCAAGTTTCTACTGGGAGAAGCTGACAGGCCTGTTGCTGCAGTGATGCATGGCAGAGGGAATGTTACAGATACTCTCACAACCACGGAGTAAAGTGCGTTCTCCCTGCCAGACAATTTACATGGTTTCTGTTAAAAGAAATAACTATGCTGTCTTAATATATGCTTGATGCTCAGTTTCCCAGTTTTTATTTTTAAAAGACTGGAGATACTAACTCCATTTATAGTGAAATAGTAGAAAGGCTTTTCTCTTTGTATTAAAATAATTGTTAGTTTGTTTGTCCTTTTTTGTTGTTAAATCTTTCAGGTGCTTTGCCTAGTCTATGACAACTCAATAAACATTTGCGTATCATTGATTTTCTTCTAAAGCTAAATACATCAGACCATTGGTTCAAGAACAATTTTGCCAAACCTTGATGGATGAAAATCACACCATAAATTTTAATAGGTAGCTGGATTCCTGCTCCTAGATCTTCTCCAGTTGTTGGATTGTTAAAATCAAATGCTGAATAAACCCTCATGTCTCATATCATTACATTTATTGTTTAAAATTACTGGTCGATATTTGCTTGCACATTAACTAATAACACTGACTATTTCACTGACCATACAATATCACAGTTAATAGCAATCATGATGCCTTACACCACAATAAAAATTGGCCTAAAAGAAATCAATAGGTCCCTTCTTTTGTATCAGGAAAGACTGAAGAATAATAAATCATGTAATTTGAAATGATTGTTCAGTCTGACAGCATGCAATTCAGAACTGCTTTGAAAGATAGGTAGAGTCAAATTCTAATATGAAATGCATCTCCAAATTTATATCTTCTGTGTAGGGACAGGTTACTGCTACAGGGTCTTGATTAATTTTGTAAGTGCATAATGCAAGTTTGGAGTTCACACAGCCAGTTTTGTCTGTTTGTGGGTTGTGCATGTTAGAGCAACAGAAGTTGTCTCCTGATGCATCATGAATTTAATGACATCATATTGTGATTTGTGACAAATATACATACAGAAGAACAGAAAACTGATTCACCTAGGTGAAAATCCTTAGGTTTCATATATAAGCATCATAAGATTATTTGAGAAAGAGGCATTCGCCACCAAAAAGACAAATCAATGATCAGATACAGCATGCAGGCTATGGCATTAATGGTACACAAACACATCAAAATGGAGTGGCTTTCTGGCAGCTATTTATATAAAAATATTACTGCTTTTAAGAGAAGAGTTGTCTCAATTTTATCACAAGGATTCAAATACAGCTCTATGGAAGTTTAAACTAGAGGAGATATATTGAAGATACGCTATTAATGATGTTTTAGCATGACAAAAATTATATTAATTCATACTCATGGTAGAAGAATCTCTTATCTTTTTTTCATCGGGACAAATAATGGTTTGCTATGAGACTACAATGTTGTTATATTGCACAGTGATTTATTACCTCAGATATTCAGCACAGCTAATTGCTAAATATTTTTGACAGGTAATCCTCTCAGAATCTCCTAGTCAAAGATAGTGTCTTCCCTGCCTGCATATATTTTGGAGTGGCCAGTAGGGCGAGGCAGTGATTGCTCCCCTTACTGTCTTTGTGAGGATTCATCTGGAATACTATTTCCAGACCTGGGGCCCCCAGTATGAGAAATACATTGAATTGTTGGAATGGGTCCAGAGGAGGGCCACAAAGATGATCAAAGGTCTGGGACATCTCTCCTATGAAGACAGGCTGAGGGAGCTGGTCTTGTTTAGCTTGGAGAAGACTCTATGGTGGTCTTCTAGCACTTCAAGGGAATATATAAGCAGGAAGGAGACTGACTTTTTATACAGTCCAGTAGTGGTAGAGCAAGAGGGAATGGCTTTAAACTAATACAGAGGAGATTTAGATTAGCTGCCAGGAGGAAATTCTTTACTCAGTTCTTTACCTTACCAGTGTTAAGACACTGGCACAGGCTGTCCAGAGAAGCTGTGAGTGCTCCATCCCATGAGGCATTCAAGTCCAGGTTGGATGGGGAGCTGGGCAGCCTGATCTAGTTGGTGGCTGTCCAAGATGAGAGCGTTGGAACTTGGAGCTTTTCTTCAAATTCACTCCTTTTTATTCCTGCATACGTTCTCCGTAACAAGACTAAAACTATTCTGGAGTACAAAATACCTGAAGAATACCTAGGCAAGAAGTATTTCTGTTGTGCTTTGCTGCATAATGCTACATTAGCTTTTTTACATGCCATTTTATTTACCCTCATAGCCCTTAAACGTGTGGGCTTTGTTATATATCACTTTTTGTAAAACTAAAACAATGCACAGAAAACAACAACAGAAAACTAACTACAATGAAACATAGCAAAAAAACCTAATACCTATTATATTGACTAGCTACATTATACTGCCTTTTTCATTATTTTTCCTGACAGATAAAATGACATGAGCATTCTGACATCTCAGACATTATCCTACTTACAAAATAGCATTAAAAAGCCACGTGCAATAAAAAATTCCAAAAATCAAATAATGTGATTAAATTTGACCAATGTAGATTAAAGGAGTCTAATGCTTTTGTTTTAGATTTTGAAGTGCTACTACAAGCATATTAGAATGCTGATAAGGAGAAGGATTTAAAGAAAAGAGGTAATTTTGATGTAGAAATATGAAAATATGAGGATTTGGAGGAAAGAGAAATCAAGGTGATAATTACTGTACAAGTATCTTGGACAAGCTGCAGATTTGTAAGCAAAGAAAGGGAGAATAGAGAAATGGACACATGGAAATAGAGATTATGTGAAGGAAGAAATAAAATGTATCTAGGAGAAAGAATTGTTAGGATATTGAGAAAGGGTGAAGAATCTGACAAATGAAAATGAACAGACATGACAGGTCCCTTTTCTACCTATTGGATTTCTTGACAGTCGAAATACAGTGTGACTGAAGACTAGTCTCAGCTGTGGGGAAACTATTGATTCTGGTTCAGTATGCACAGCTGATGAAGGCAATACATTATGGATGTGGTGAAGCAGCTTCTAGAGAAGGCCATTTGCCACATCAGTTTCTAATTCTTTCTGCTACCTTAGTCAATGTTACAAACATTTTGTCTTATCTTTATTTCTCTAATATCATTGTCAGACTCACAAACTAGTTGCTCTGAAAATGCTTTTATTTACCCATGTGTCAATTTGTCATACATTTTCATTTTTCAACACAACTGATGAAAACGAACAGAATTTTTGATCTTTACATTTTGCATTGTATTGCTTTTACACTGGTGTCAACAACTTCATCAACTTAAATTACAAAACAATGTAGTTGATGATTTATCATAAATTTTCTTAACAAAAATTATTGAATTGTCAAATGAAATTGACTGAATTGCAATCAGATAAAGATTTTTTCTGTTTTGATTTTTCATTCTATTAAAAAAATTAAACTGTGAAATTCTTCACCACAGGAAATAAAGTGAGGACCTCACCTATTATTTGTTACTAAACAGAATCCTGAAATCAGCCTACTACCCTGAAGGTATTCTCCAAAATTTTTACTTGAATCCTGGAGTTCTGAATTTGGAACAACTAGGAAAACAGCTGTGCTATCAGAGCATTCTTGTCTCAAACATAAAAACCAATGCCAAATGCCAAAACAGAACTGAATGTTCTGAGAAGTATTCTGAGTATGCGTACCTCAAGAGAAAGTTAAAAATGCATTTTCTATAGAAATGGGGGGAAATTCCTATTTTAACGGACCAGGAAATTTGCTGAGAAGACAGCTTTGAATTGGGAAGAGCTAGAGGGTAGTAGAAAATCCCTAAAAAGTCACTGCAAAATGCTTGCAGTCCCAACTGAACAAAAATGAAATAAAAATAAAAAAATAAGCAACTGTTCTGATTAATAAGAATGCTAATTCAATTTCCATGAACTTATTTTTTTTACAGTAGACTTCGAGTGACAGAAAGTCCTTTATTCTGACACATGGAAAACAGAATATAAGAAAATATGTTTTTTTTTTGTTGTTTGTTTGTTTTTTTTTTTAATCCTGGGAAGTAAATTATAAAGAATCTCTCTTCAGTAACAAATAAAAAGATCTATTTTCCTAATCTGTGATGTCCAAAAAGCTAAGTAATCAGAAAAAAGAACATAAATAGAATCAAACTTTTGAAAATGTATCAAAAATTTGCCACATCTTTCTTACCTCCTGTTATTCCTAATACATTCTGGGGAAGTACTCAATTTGCAGTGAATAAAGCCATACCAAGATCACAGAAATGCTGGATTTCATAGAATTCATCTATTAATAAACCAATCTACCTATGATTTCCTATGATTGAGTTTTCTGAACTCTGTCCTTTGGATCATAAGATAAATCAGTTTGAAAGGTACTACTGGAGGTCTGTCATCCAACCGCCAGCCCATAGCAGGGTCAGATACAAGCTCATGCAGGCTGCTCAGGGCTTTACCCAGCTGGATCTTGAAAACCTTGAACCATAGAGTCTGCATGTCTTTCCATGCAAAACTGCTCCACCAGCTGCCTGTTCTCACAAGGAAAATATTTCTTCTCACATCCGTCCAGTCTGAAACTCTCATGAACAACATGTGCATGCAAACACTAGCATTAACAGAAAAGAAGAGAAATAAAGCCTTGCTGCCACTGCTGTTCCCTGACTAGAGGAACAGTATGAGCCATTTAACACTAAATTAGCTAGTAGAAGAACCTAGTAGTTAATTCCTTAGATAGCAAACAGGAGGAGGGATGTGGCAATTATTCGATAGACTCATATTTAAATGGATCTGAAAAGCATTACAAAGGTCTGATTTTTTTTTTTTTTCCATTTCTTGGATAAAGACATTTTGTGTAAGAAATTAGATTTCTCAGTTGAGAGATATTATAGAGCGTTTTCTTCCACTGAGCACAAGAACACACACAGTACAGGCTAGCATTCTTCAGAGCCCTGTGGCCAACACCACTTCTTCATACACATTAATCAAGCCACGCAGATCCTTCTTCATTGTTCTGATGTCAGTTTTCCATCTCTTCTTTGTTCATACTTTGGATGATACATTCCTATCTAGAATAAAATTTAAAATGTTGAAATTATACAATTGAAGTGAAAAGAGTTTGGTTTCATGCCATGTTAAATTTGATACTTCTAGATTCTTCCTGACACTTATCCGCATGATTTTTTGTAGCCAGGAAGACAAATTCAGAGAGATGGAAAGAAATACTAAGAACAAGTTCGTGCTAAATCTACTGTTATCATACAAAGAACAGTTTTTCTGCCTACAGCTAGATAGGTTTAGTATAATTTTAATATCAGCTTTTACTACTGAAAGGGAAAGCTGAAATAAAACATGAGCATAAATGAAATAAATTATACAAAAATTACTATAATTATGAACATCAAAGTTACTTATCAAAACTCCATCTTCTTTATGCTAATTATTTTCCCAACAGATTATTCTGAATAGGATGAAGCCATTTTACTTATGAAAGAAAACTAGTGTTTTCCTGTTCCGTGATAATTAGTTATTCATATTTAGATAGTCTTCATTCACTGCTGCACAGGTGCCTCAACCTTTGCCATATAATGTTGAGCTGTATTTAAAGAAGTGAATACTTCTAAAGGAATAATAATAATAATAATAAAAAAAACCTGTATTAACAGCTTAATCACCCTACATCTCTTCAAACAAGAGATCTGTCATGTGAAATTCATCTTTTTTGTGTGTGTGTGTGTCAAAAGCACTCACAAAACAGTTCTGACAGACTAAAATACGACAACGTTGTATCAGCATGCTTGCTTCAGCAGCCCTGATAATTTAACATCCTATTCAGGAGATATTCAGTTTTCATGGCTGCTGGCCATGAAGTTTCAGTGAACTACGGGTTGGCACCTGCAAGATTTAATTCCAATTCATATAATAAATTTCTGTCTTTCTCATTGCAAGTATATTAAATGCTGACTGCTGACTATGGCTATGATGTTCCAGCAGAAGCATGTGCTATTCACATATCTATATATAGAAGTCAAGGTTACATGTCCATCAGACTTGCAAACCTATGTTTGGATAGACAACAACTGGTGACACATAAAAGGGAGAAAAGTCAATGAAGAATGATGTAAATTGAGAGGGAGGTGCTCAGAGATGTCAACAGGAAAAATGTATCTTGATTGATGCATTCGCATCTGTGTGGACTCTGAATATGTTATATACTTATTGCCATGCAAAGTTCTAGTAACAATAAACACAAATTAAAAATCTTCCCTGTATCTTCTGAGCTACTGCTACATGAAATCATGGGCAAGGTAATGGATGGTGCAACCTATTCATTTTCCTATGAGCCAAGATTCTTTAATAAACAGCCACTGTTAGTGTGCTATGTTGAATCAACAATAATGTACCATACTTTCCCACTGATATAGTTCAGTATATCAGGTCCGATGTAGCCTAGACAGGAAGTTCATATAGGAATCAATAATGCAAGACTACTTCGAAACCTCTAGACTATCTGCTTTTACCATTTCAGCCACAAAACCTATTCTAATTCTAAACAAAATATTTCATTGTTTCCAATGAAAACTGCCATGAAATTTCTGATCTGTAAGATAAAGATTCAATATTTTGACTATTTCAGCTGACTCTTAAATTAAATATCAATGAAGTAACCAGTGATATCGTAGTCTGGTATTTCAGTCATATACTGAATGACAACCATGAATTGAAAAAGCAATTGTTGGTGAAACATTCAATTCAATTCATTACTTTTAGTTAAAAAAAAAAAAAAACAAAACCAAAACCAACCAAACACACATACACACAAAACAACAGATAAACAGAAAAAACAACCAATTACTTCCTTTGTGCATTTGATCTGATCACCTGAAGAAAAGGATATAATTTTTGAATGTATTTATTTGTATTATTCCTGTAAACATAAGGAACATTTGTATTTGACTCTAGTAGTGTATTCATTATTACACATCAAAAGTCTATACTTCCTTCTTGATCATCTCCTAAATGTTGCTTGCCTGGCTACTGAAAGACAAATGACCAGCAAAGTAGTAGAAACACTCACTTCTTTAGAAGCTATTTATCAGTTTTAGCCAAGATATATTTGCTTGCCAAAAGATATTTCTCCTTTTGAAAACTTTCATTGGCTAGTTTGCATCATGGCAAACTAGAAATGAATAACTGGAACAATAAGAATAAAGAGATAGAGTTAAGGATGAGAAGGGAGCTAGGAGATAGTAAGGAAGCAGAATGATACCATAAAGTCACTCTTGAAGTGCAGAGTGGTGACAGAAAATGAGGAGAAAGACATAAGAGAAAAAAAAAATCAGAAAGAAGAAAAGTAAAGGAAGTCAGTATCTTGTACATCTCTAGCTGGTATCTGACATAGGCTTATTTTCACTAATTTCTATTGACACAACTGGACAGCTCTTCAGCTTCTTGTTATGCATGCAAGGAAGATCTGGCCTCTGTCTCTATTAGTAAACTGAAAAAATATAACTCAAAAAGCCATTCAGGCTGTGTGAAAAATATCACTCAAAACCACATCTATTGCATTTTTTTCAACCCTCCTACACAGTATGATGAACTCTTATGATGAATTACGCATCTCTGTTCCTGAGAAGTACACATAAGAATATAGAACTATGGCAAACAGTGTAGAGTGTTTTGCTTCGATGCAGGAGAAAGCCTCCCTTTTCTACAACACAATAAAATATACTACTGCTTGCACTTCAGTGGAAAATTCCCCCAAATGCTTTCAGTCTTCCATTTTATTTTTAATGATTGGAAAATGAACAGCAAGCTGAAGCTTCAGTGACTGCTTTTCTTCACTAATTTGGCCTTATTTCACAACTGTAGATTGCTTGTTCCCAGATTTTATACGCCGCTTTTTTTCCCTCTCTCCACTGTGCCAATAAAAAATGTTTTTACCTCTGAAATTTTGTATTTATCATTTTGGTGTCATAATAATGAATAAATCTATTCTGGAGTAATGTGCAAGTCAATAAAGTAATGTACATATATCAAATAAACTTTTTACCATCTAAGGTATGGTACAGGTAGGAGAGTTCTTTGACATATACTATAAGGCAATATTTTTAACAGTAACTGTTAATTTCTGCAATAAGTCAATAAAACTGTGCTTTTATGTTCTAATAAAGGCCAGTTTTAAAATATTCTAAGGCATCCTAGATTCTTTTAGCCTTTGAATTAATTTCTTCTTTGAATTAAGTTCAAAATATATTTTGTCTCTTTTTTCTTCAAAGATGATAGAAAAAAGTATCTATAGTTAGTACAGCTTCCACAGAAAATCAGTAACGAAGACCTCAACCTTCTAACAGAATCAGACTTACTGAAATCTTATGATTACATAACAGTTTTTTTTGGAAGGTAGTAGTAGAGGTAAAATGGATACCCACAGATATTTATGCTTTGCATCCTCTTATTTATCTGGACAGCTTACCTTAAGCCAGAATGAGCTGCGTTCAAGCCAGAATCTTACATTATCAGAGTAATCCTTTGACTACCTAATGCAGTTGGCTGGAAGGTTTAACTGTAGTTTTTTCAAATGCTTTATTGGGAAATTAAAAAGCTGGGACGGCAAAGAGATGGTGGAGTTAGGTCTCAGTGCATGCGCTAGATGATTGGCTAGACAACATTCAGTCTGGCTTCTGTCAAAAATTTTGAAGGAATCTTCAAGATATCCACTGGAATAAAATACCAAACGCAGTAGGCATTCAGTTGTATCAAAAATAGGCAGGTGTATAGGTATAGATGTATTTCTGAAGTATTATCATGATAAGACAGATTCACCTCAATTTTTTTTTTCTATTGCCAAGTGGACATTTTTATTTCATTTTTCACATAGAATTTATTAGATTATTCTTTGTAATAGTACATAAGGAACTGAATGCCAGACTAGAGTACTGCAAACAGCTTGAAGCCATATGTCCATGCCACAGCACACTGATTTCAGGCTTCTGTGTACGCTGTGAATCAGTAACTTTCCAATCAAATTTGCTCGGTTCACATACAAAATGGTGTTTTGTTTAGATTTTATTACTAGTAGTTCTGTCAGACCATCCTCAGATCTGAAAAGCAAGCTACTTTTTTTCCAGTCCATGTATTTTTCTAGTTGTAATGAGATCTTTGATGGCCCAATTGCACCTCTTTTAGCTTAGAACATAACTTATGTTGTTACCATTTCTGTTTCTTTTGAACCCTTCAGATTGCTTAGGCTGCATTTACTTGGTCAAATAACATGCTGCACAAACTAGAGTATAAAACTTAAAAGAAGTTTTTTTTTTTCATTTAAGTGGTTAACACTACGGTAAGAATATCTGAATACAGAATACTGAGGTTTTCTCAACATTGAAGACCATAGAAAAACTGAACAGTTTTTACTGCTTTGTCTATCCGCTGAGAAATTTGCCAAGACTTCCAAGTGCCTGCTGATGTCCCAGTGACAGGCAGGTCAGAAGGCTAATTATCAGCTACCTCAACTGGTAGCAGAAAGCAGACACTTTCATTTTTCGGAAGAAAGGAGGCTGTTTATCTTGCAGATAAAATTTATCAAAGAGAGCATTTTATTCTAATGTTCTGCCTCAACTATGGCAGGAAAGTACAATGCATTAGCAAAGACAAAGGACTCAAGATGCTAATGATAAAAATCATCTTCATGCAAGCTAAGTTACTCATCAGCTCTTCGCTGGACTGATTTGTGCATAGCTTTATTGTTTGTGTTGCTGAACTGCCCAGAAACTCCATCCATTATTGTTAGCACCTATGCCAGTATGTTCTAGAAGAAAATTATGCCTGCCACGGAGAGAAGACTGCTTTAAAGAGCAAACACAGATAATCAGTGTAAGACAAGTACAGTTAAATTTATAGGTTAGAACTTGAATTACAGCTAGGTAAATTCCTCAGTGCTGAAAACCATCAGAAAGAAGTCAAGCATCTCCAAAAGCCTGTCCTTGGTGGCAAAATTATTGTTTCTTGTCAGCTTCACACTTTGCTGTTCATAGAACAAGATCAACAGCAGAAGCCTGGCTGGCAGCTGCACTTCTGAATGCTAACAAAAGATTTCAACACCTTGGGGAGCTAGGTATCCAGCTGACTGATTTCAAGTTTCAAGGGTCCCATAGGGAATTTTTATGTACTTGCAATGCAGAACAGGGGAGGTTTGGTTATTACTAAGGTTAGGCTTTGATTATCTATCAAAACAGAAAAATGTGTGTAGTACTACTGGATTACACACACTGCCTAAAAACTTCCATTATATGAAACAATTTAGAGATAAACATTATCCCAGCTGACTTAGGGGAAAAAGGCTTCTTTGGCAGATGTAAGGATGTTTAAACTCAAAAATTATCAACAGATATTTGCCAAAATATCTGACATACATATTTTCCTGGATTCGGACCATAAATGCAAGTAACATTCCTAGAATCATAGAATCATAGAATGGCCTGGATAGAAAAGGATCATAATGATCATCTAGTTTCAAACCTCCTGCTATGTGCAGGGCCTCCAACCACTAGACCAGGCTGCCCAGAGCCACTTCCAGCCTGGCCTTAATGCCTCCAGGGGTGGGGCATCCACAACCTCCTTGGGCAACCTGTTCCAATGCATTACCACCCTCTGTGTGAAAAACTTCCCCTTAAAATCTAACCTAAACCTCCCATGGCTCAGTTTAAAACCATTCCCCCTTGTCCTATCACTACCCCCCTCGTAAACAGCCATTCCTCATCCTGTTTATACCTCCCTTCAAGCACTGGAAGGCCACAACGAGGTATCCCTGGAGCTTTCTCTTCTCCAAGCTAAAAAAACCCAGTTCCCTCAACCTTTCCTCATAGGAGAGGTGCAATAGCCCTCTGATCATTTTTGCAGTCCTCCACTGGACTTGTTCCAACAGCTCTGCATCTTTCTTGTACTGGGGGCACCAGGTCTTCCAGGCATCCAGGCCTTCAGCTTTGTGAACTTTGTAAGTGAACTGCAGAGATAAGCAAATGAGTAAAGGAGGAGGGCAAAGGGCAATAGAGAGAAATAGTATCAGAAGGGGATAATCATAATAAGACCTAATTATGGACAGTTCGTCAGTAATTATGGTGGCTTAAAATGAAATGCACACTTTGGACATTCTAGGCAAATTTAAAAGAAGAAAGAGAAGAGAAAGGACTATCTACTAATTGCAACACTGATGTGCAACAATCCTCTGTGACTTTCATAGTATTCAGCAGTTCCAGGCTATACTTGGGAAATAAACACCAAGGAAAATTTGACCCAGCAATGGCATTTTTCCTTGCAGGCTGGGATAGCACACTCCCAATCTTCATTTCAGTTCCAAATTCTAGACTCTTTTTCCTTAAAATTCCATTTGAAACAAATCTGAAACTTAAAGTTTTATAAAAAAGGGCTACATACATTAAACGTCAATACCAAAGCAGTTTTAGTTTCCTACAGAATCTTCCTCTCCCTTGCAATTGTTGTTATCTTTGTTATGATATGTATATATGTATATATATGTATATATGTATAAATATGAAATATTGGTTACTATAATTCTGTCCCCTGAATTTGTCCACTGGCAAAAGTAGAGGCTCAAGAATGCTAAAAAATGTTAAAGAATTCCTGAGAGTATAGTTAAGATTTTCTTAGTAGATTATTCCATTGCAGTGTTCAATTTCAGATTAAAGACATTGGTAGTTTTTGTATTTTTTCTTAATTAATGAAATGGAAGAAAGGTGTTATTGTTCAGTACTGAAATGAAAACAAACCTTGAAGCTTTAATTTATTATTTTTTTTATTTGAATCTTCTCATTCAGATTTCATTTTTGGACCTTCAGATGGAAAAATTGCACTGTTCCTCCAATGAAAAATTATGCTTTCTGATCCAGCCTGTAAAAATTAAATCCCCAGCATACACAGAAGTTTGTGTTCCAGAAAAGCACCTTCCCTAACTCATGTATGTATTCTGAACATTTAGTTCACCTTTGTTCTCTTCCTTTATTTCGCAAAGATGACGTGAGTAATTATTATTATATTAGCTCTGGTACCATGAGTGCTACAACAGACCTGCAACATAATTTTCTTCCTCTTTGGGGAGTTGGTATTTTTATTCACAGTACAAGAAAACCAAGTTTGTGAACAGAATATTTTTCCCTGTTTCTGTTTCTTTATTTGGTGTTTGATGCAATAAATTGATTAGATAGACTAGACAGTAGTTTCATAATCCTGTTCTGAGCCTACCAGAATTAATTACAGTTCACATAATACTATTCAGGAAGTATGTTTTAAAAAGCAGAATACTCATTATGATATAATTTTCAAGAATGCCATCCACATGGTATAATTCTCAACAGTTATGGGGACTGGTTCCTTCATACCATAAAAGGGCGAGACAGTTAGCAGGTGAGGATTTATCCAGTTGATGTAATGTGTTGTCCTGTGTGAGTCTGTCACAACACAGATCTTCCTTCCTCTTTATTATATTAGATTTCACCTGCCTACAAGTACCAGTGTTATGCTAATGAATGCTGATGAGGAAAAATAGCTAAATAATAGCATTTTCACTGGCTTCAAGACATTTGGTATCTAGTCCTCAGCATAGACCTTTGCATGAGGGATATGAGAGTTTTGATCACATTCTCTTTAAAGAAAATAAAAATAAAGGCACATGAAATACATTGTACAAAATAATTCTTTAGCAGTTCATTTACTGTTCCATAAACAACTTTCAGCATTCACAACTGAATTGACTTGATAGTTGCATATACAGACTGCAAAATTGTTGTTTCCCATTCATCTTGGCCAGCTTACTTTTGATACTATTCTTTATCTGGTCTGTCCCTCAGTGATATAAATAGAAAACCTTAGATCTTGTTAATGCAAAAACACAAATATCTCTCACAAAGCACACTTGAAAATTCTTTCTCATAGCTAAATTTATTGTTTAAATGAACACAGAAGATTTTTCTCTCACAAAACACTCAATAAGGCAGAAAAAGTTAACCATTGTTGACTCTACTTCTATTAAAAAATTTTCACTGAACTTCTCAAGTTTATCAATTGAAAGAGTATTTAAGGCACCAAAGTAGAATAAAAATAATGAGTGTGGTAAAGGAAAAAAAAAAGGCATAAAGGTAATTCCGTAGGATTATTCTTCTACAACAAATTAACTTATTGAGTTCAGCCTTTTTGTAGTTCTTCTAACAAAATCACAATATCTGCACACTTGGCTACTTCTTATACAGATAAGTGTACTTATATGGAACCTACCGTTGTCCTGACATTTTCTGTTTTTTTTTTTTTTTTTTTTTTTTCCCTGCAGTAATACATCTGCAAGCACACCTATCGAACACCTGAAAAACTACAAAGCTATTAAGGACTGAAACTCATTAAAAGTGCTATCAGATATAGAGTAGACAAATCCCTACTGAAGGAGAAGTACATGCCAGAGTAGTGTATAGCTAAATGTAACAAAGATTTTCAGAAACTATTAAGTTGATATTGTACCATATTGAACAGAGTAAAGTCATCCAGTAATGGTTCATGTCCATTCCATCACAACTTCATAAATGGATACTGAAATCATATTGATTTTATGGATATGCAAGTAGATTTGAAATCTGAACATTCAATGAAATATAAATTCTGGGGTATGGAGCACATCTGATGATCTCATAATAGGATAAAAAGTCTATTATTTAAAGAATGTATGCTACACTTCTGAAGTTTATTTTGATACAATACCACAACAGGGATGTTGTCAAACACAGGTTGCCAAATTTCCTTGTGCCATTAGGATTCACTGAAGCCTTGACTCTAAGCACAGAAAGCCCTAATGTGGAACATCCAATTTATTGCAAAGTGAAAAGTATTAACATTATAGTAATAATGTGAAATGGAAAACTTTGGTCAATACAAAAGAATGAAGAAGTATAAAAGACAGTAGCTGCTGTTTTCAAAGGAGAACTTGACGTTCAGCTTCCAGAGTCACTTTACCATTTTACCAGAATAGTAATATAATAATTACAAATTTTCCTCAGAATTTATTTATTTATTTATTTATTTCCCAACCAGTGTCTCCACAGATTTATGTTTCTAGTAAAGATTTGCTCCTAATAAATTATTTTGCTTTGATATAAAACAAAAGTAAAACCTCTCAAAATTATAACTCAAATAGTTATTTTTAGTTTTTATTAGAAAGAGATCATTTTTCCAAAGTTACACTGGTCAGATTCTATAGTAACTACTACAATGTATTATTAATAAAGGCCCAAAGATGCAAAAAGACCA
Source organism: Perdix hodgsoniae (assembly GCA_035772895.1). Lineage (NCBI taxonomy): Eukaryota > Metazoa > Chordata > Aves > Galliformes > Phasianidae > Perdix > Perdix hodgsoniae. Next base: position 2,874,658 of record JAPSGF010000033.1, read on the forward strand.
TTTTGGTTATTTGAATATATCTCAGTCAGATTACAAAGCTGAAGAATGGAAAAGAACTCAAACAACAGACGTGTAAGTGAATGGGTTGTTTAGAGGTCAAGAAGATGCAAAATGGAGTTCAAGAGTCTCCTTGTTTACTGAAATCTGCAAGCTGATTTGAGAAATCAATAAGGAGCTTTTCAGCTTTGGAAAAGAGATTTGCTGTCCTTAAGTTTGACTTCCTTTCTTGCTTTTATTTATCTTCTCTTTATACCCCCAGAAGATGGCAGTGTAAGACTCTTCAGGAAATAGTATGATGTTAACATTTTCGTTCAATTTTCATAAAAAAAATGTTGTTTGTTTTTTTTTTTCCCTTTTAATTTTTCCTTTTATATGAAATCTATGTCAGGAATTTAATTACATTGTCTACAGAGGAACTGATCTCCTTCCAGAAAGATTCCTTCCATTCACCAGAACATACCCATACACATAATATCTATTCATGCGGGAGCATCAGCAAAGATATTCGTGGAATACTTCTGGTACTTCACCACTCTGAGGCACTTATGTCATATTAAAGCAGTCTGCACAATAAAGTGCCAGCTTCCTTCCTTTACTTTTAATTCGGAACAGCTCACGTGGCTCAGTGCAATCCTGGATATGGCTCCATGATGTCAAGGCTACGTGGGATCAAAGAGATACTGTGTTCATGTTAATTGTAGAAAGAAGATTCCTGTGTCTTAGGAAGTCAAGTCAGCATCAAGCCTCTCACTGTCTTTGAGATAAGAGGGATAAGATCTGCAATACACATGAGATCATTTTAGGATGTTTGGAGAATTTTCAGCTTTTGTTTATAGCGTTTAGATTGAAAAAAATAAAACAAAAAACAACAACAACACATCAACACACCTTATATTTAAGTTGTTCAGATACTCAAATCTTTCTACGTATAATTCCCTCTGCACAGAACCACTCATTTTTAAACTCTAGCTTTCAAGATGGAGAATGAATGAACAATTGGTATAGAACACTTAAGGAGAGACTAGAAAAAATAAAGTCTATTTCCAGTCAAATATTGCTATGGCAGTATTTACAAACACTTGCAAATTCTCACTGATTATAAAGATGGCTTGTTGTTATTCTATTCTCCTTAACACACTTAGCAACTTTTTTAAAGTACAGTAACTCACTGTACATGAAATCTAGCTCATATATAGCTTTTCTTGAAAATTTTTAACATTCAGACTGAATCCAAATCCTTTCCTGAGCTCATTAGGCACCAAAGCATAACTGTTGTCAGTTCTGCCAACTAAGACCGCTTCTTCTAGGACAATTCCAGCACAGGCGCTTGGATGCATTCCCTTTGTCCATCTCACTAAGAAGCACTCTCATGTTTTCCATCTCAGGCAGATGGAAGAGCCACAAGCACTAAGATATTTTCCATTTAATGCTTTCATCATTTTTTGTCCCTTCTCAGAAAACAGAAACATACGGTTTGTATATGCTAAATGATTTTCTTCTTTCATTTATGGCAGATATTCTCAAAATGTTCAGTGCTTTTGTAAAGGAAGATGACATAATTAGCATTTTCTCTTTACAAAGAGGAGAGAAGACCATGGGTAAAAGCTTCATGCAACAAACAGTGGTGGAAGAAAAGCTGTTTAAATGGAGGATGGTTAAAAAAAAGTATAAAGCAATGTCCAAAAGAAAAGATTCAACTAGTAAAATATTTATGATGTGTTGAAATAAAAATATTTTCCTTTGTGACAAATCTATCCCTAGCCCGAACAACAATAAATAGTTATCAAGATGTATGCAATAAAGAAATACATGATATCTAAATCCCTGGATAAAATTGAATAGTTCTGTTGGGACTAGTGTTAGTTAGCCTCAGTGAAAGACAGGAGAATAAACTGGTCTTACGTTAAAATCCTTGGAGAAGGAAAAGAAGAATCAAATCCTCCAAATAAAGGAGAAGAAAAGAGCCTGATGCACATATTTCAGTAGGAGTCATAACAGGTAGGAATAACAAAGCAGTAGTTATGCACTTAAGATCAACTGTATAGATATCTTTATTGAGTTTTCTGCTTCCTTGCCCCACCACAGAAAAAAAACAACAAAGAAACAAAAAAATACCATCTTGAACATGGGACAAAACAAAAAATACAAAAGAACAAAAGCCAAATAAACAAAGAAAAACTCTTAAAAGATGCACAACTACCCACAATCAGCCATTTGGTGACAGGTAAGATACAACAACCTAACAGTCCTTGTCATATGAAAAGCATCTATAACTCTTTAGATTTCAGCACAAAGATGGATACATGTCCTAAATGAAATGGATAATTTTTTCCAGTTTTATGTCTGCAGCAGCTTACACAGAGCACAAGAAACATTAGTTATCTTTGTTTTAAAATAGATAATTGATTTTTTTGGCACTTCATTTCTTAATAGCTATCATCACTCTACCTGTGTAGTGGGGAGTATTATGCTATAGTATCTAGTAGTATGCATAGAATATGTGACAGTATGTTGCTTTGCATTAGTACAAAATATGTGTCCGTGTATATGTACATACAACATATATTCTCTAACTCTTGATGCTGTTTGGGTCTTCCTGAAATTAAGTATAATTTTTTTTTTTCTTCAAGATTTTTCTACCAGTGAAGGAACTTGTTGGAATTAAACAAAAACTCTAATGAATCAAAATGATGTGATCTTTCAGAGATGATTGGCAAGGGTTTCTTTTGCTGCTTTCAGGTGAATTACAAACATACTCCATAGTCTGATTCTATACTTTTAACAATTTTTGCTCTATTGCAGTATAATTACATGTCTAATTTTCTTTATTGACCTATGAAAAGTAGTTACTTTTTAGTGTCAGTTAAATAGTGTATTTACCTTATCTGCATGCATGTTTGCAGGATCGTGGGAACTCCAAATGCATTCAGGGACAGATGAAGTGATTTTATGATTGCAATAGGTTAAGAGAAATCCTTAATTATCTTGCCCTCTGGCCTACCCACTTTGTCAGTGACACTATCTCTGCAGTTTCATTACATAAATTCCTTAATATTTGAGTTGTTCTACAGGCTGTCTATAAAATTAAATAGTAAGAGTTTACACTGCATGTGCAAGTGCAACCAGATGACTTCAGAGGAACAATAAACTTTAAAATCATTTTTCCACAGTGAGTTCTCTTGAGAAGAATATGAAATATTTTTCATTCTGTCCACTCATGGATACTTCCTGTCATTTGGCATTCAATCCTAGTTACCTGAAGGCATTCCATGTTAGGAAACCCATGAAGCCAAACAAGGAGTTTGACAAGAATCATATTAACGAGCAGATGGCCTTAAGGTATTCCATATACTTTAAGTCAGATAATATATCACATAAGCTTCCTATGTAGATCTTTCAGTGTAGCAACTGTAAGTGGCATTCTTGCTATGCCACTATTTACTTTTGCTTAATTTTAGTCCAATTTTTTTTTTTTTTTTTTTTTTTTGTGGTATCCTGAATATTATGCCCTCTTGCCATAAAAGTAACCTTTGCCAAATGTTCTCTAGGAACATAATCATATCCTCTTCTGTAAAGCTATGGAAAGTTCTTTTAATCTTTTACTAATCAATTTTCTCATACAGGAATTCTCATTACTTAAGTTTCTGGATTTATTTTTGTGCTGGTGATATTAGCAGATCTCTCAAACAAAACCTTCCGCTCCTAATACAATTGAGACTTTAAATCAATAACATAGCCTAATGGGATTATCCATTCTTTTCCTTAAAGATGAAACAAAACCTACTGATTAGACTTTCTAGAGGATTATTTTGTATTCCATGTATGCTATCTGTTAAATAAGTTGCTGCAGGGTGTATTGTGTGGATTGCTTTTGATTGTCTTCAGTTATTTATTTATTTAAATGGCTCACTGCAAGAATTTGCAGGGAAAAGAGGAAGAAATGAAAGGAGGGAGTGAAACAAACCTATTTAGAGTAAGTTGCATGATCAGATGGTATTACTGGCCAAAGCTCAGTTTTGGACAGGAGCATGAGAGCCAAACCTTCAGAGTTCCTGGCATCCCCAGTATCAATCAGATCTCATTGGGAATGCAAGAACAGTAGTTATATCTGGCATTCTTGCTTCTGCAGCGTAGGGAGGATCACAGGATAGCTTAGCTAGTGAAAAGAAATACCAGTGTGTCTTGAAGAAAATGAATTCTGCTTTCTGCTGAATCAGCCACCTTATAGCTGCAGAGTTTAATTAGCAAAACACTTGACAACTGCAACTGAATTAGTCCCAGCTCTCCAGGAATTAGAGTAATGAAACAGTGAGGAGTCACTGACACCCTATTACCACCATCTGAATTACAGAAAGTTATGAGGCCATGGTAGTTCTCCAAATTGAAGAGAGATCTATGACCACACTACCCCTTATTAGAGAAGTAATCTTCCAAGATTTAGGTAGCCTTAACAGACATTTTGTCTGGAAAAGGCTACCACCTGTAGTTCAAGAGAATAAATCCAGAGACATCACTATTTTAGTGTCACATGTTCGGTTACAGTGGTAACATGATGGTAGGCTTAGCCTCTTTCAGAATCTTTAGAATCACAGCTTATTTGATTCTAGTAAGAGAATTAGTTGACATCAATGAATCACAGTGTCTCATATTTCAAATGAAAAGCTATAAAGACAGTAAATAAGGCAGGAAGCATCATAGGTATAGAAATGTAAGATACAAATTAAAGGTGGTCATCATATTGTGCAAATACTGAGCATTTTGCTTAATCAGAATACCAAAGTTAGGTGTGCTTGAAAGAACAAGTCTGCACTTTTGTAGGTTTTGCTTTGGCCTTCTATCTTGTGGCCTTCTATGATGGAGTGACGGCATTGGTGGATGAAGGGAAGGCGACCGATGTCATTTACCTGGACCTGAGCAAGGCCTTTGACACATCCTCATCTCCAAATTGGAGGGAAGTGGATTTGATGGGTGGACAACTAGATGGATAAGCAATTGGTTGAAAGGCCACAGACAGAGGGTGGTGGTCAATGGCTCTATGTCCAGGTGGAGGCCGGTAACGAGCGGTGTCCCTCAAGGGTCTGTCTTGGGACCGGTGCTCTTTAACATCTTTATTAATGACATCGATGAGGGAGTGGAGTGCACCCTCAGCAAGTTTGCTGATGACACCAAGCTGAGTGGTGCAGTCGATACGGTGGAGGGAACGGATGCCATTCAGAGGGACCTTGACAGGCTGGAAAGCTGGGCTTGGGTGAACCTAATGAGGTTCAACACAGCAAAGTGCAAGGTTTTGCACTTGGGCCGGAAGAACCCCAGGCACCTGTACAGGCTGGTAGGAGTTGTCCTTGAGAGCAGCTCGGCAGAGAAAGACCTAGGGGTCCTGATAGATGAGAAACTTAACATGAGCCAGCAGTGCGCTCTGGCAGCCCGGAAAGCAAATGGGATCCTGGGCTCCATCAGGAGAGGGGTGGTCAGCAGGGATAGGGAGGTGATTGTCCCTCTCTACTCTGCTCTTGTGAGGCCCCACCTGGAGTACTGTGTCCAGGTGTGGAGCCCTCAGTACAAAAAAGACATAGAGATTTTGGAAAGGGTCCAGAGGAGGGCCACAAAGATGATCAGGGGGCTGGAGCACCTCCCCTGTGAGGACAGGCTGAGGGAGTTGGGTTTGTTCAGCCTGGAGAAGAGAAGGTTGCCGGGTGACCTCATTGCAGCCTTTCAATACCTGAAGGGAACTTACTCCCAGGAGGTGAGTAAACTCTTCGAAAGGGCTGATAATAGCAGGACTAGGGGAAATGGTTTTAAGTTAAAAGAGGGAAGATTTAGGTTGGATGTTAGGGGGAAGTTCTTTACTGGGAGAGTGGTTGGGTCCTGGAATAGGCTGCCCAGGGAGGTTGTGGATGCCCCGTCCTTGGAGGTGTTCAAGACCAGGTTGGACAGGGCTCTGGGCAACCTGATCTAGTAAAGGTGTATGTTTGGTGGCCCTGCTAGGCAGGGGGGTTGGAACTACATGATCCTTGAGGTCCCTTCCAACCCGGGTCATTCTGTGATTCTGTGATTCTGTGTGATTCTGTGATTCTGTTTGTGGCTAACTGCCAGTTGAACTCCAAGTGTTTCTCCCTCCACATCCATTTCCCTTTCTCAAGTTGTACTTACACAAGCAAGCCACCATTGTTACAGGAACACTTCAATTTTAAACTGTATCTATTCACAAAAAGCACGAAGATATACAAGTCCGACATGCTGTCTGCTCAGATAGAAAAGCTGCAATCCAGCTTCTCTGGGATCCAATTTCCAGTAGCTGAGCCAGTAGAATTTTAAGCACAGCACCTGCCACCACACTTTCTATTTTCACCAGGGGGCAGCTTGGAAGAGGTTCTTTTTTGCAGGACTTCTGTCTGGAACAAAGTCAGGGTGATGAAGGACAATTATGCTCAGGAAACATGTGAGAGGAGTGGGGGTGAATGAAGGAGAAGACAGGGAACAAGGGTAGCAGCATGTAACTATTAATCCTCAGTACTGAAACTTGAGAACCCAAACAATGGGAGACTTCCCAGAGAGAGGAAGTAAAGATCTAAACCATGAGATGAGAAGTCTTAAACATTATCCTTCAGTTTTCTGGGGCTTTTGTCTGCTATTAGACTGCAGAGTAGACTAGAGTCGGCTACTTAGAGATCTTGGTCTGCCTCTACTCAAGGCTGGATCAGAGAAACCGTACTACCAAGTATCATCAGAATTATCCCTTCCTGGGCGTGAGCGGAGCTCTTCATTAGTGGACACATAGACTGAAATGACAGAAGATCAAGTCAGTTGACTGCACATGAGGATGTTGTGAGTTTAGAGGCAATGTAACATTGCAAGCTGTTGAAAGACCAATAAGGAATTGTAGATTAGAGATTAAACAACTTCTTACTTCAGTTTCTGTCTTAAGCAGATAGGCCTTGCCAACCTATGTTCACACAAGATTGAGAAATGCTAACAACGTAATTTCATTGTAATAACCTCCCTCCTTCAAAGGAACTTTGAATTGACCATTAAATAAGGAATGCATTTTTGTCTCCAGAATGAGATTTTTATTTTGAAGTTTTTCCAAGTAGTATTGTTATTGCTAGTGAGAGTGTTTGAATCAGAAATGAAGTAAGAAAAGCTTGAAATGTCATTTGTCGACAACCAAATGCAATAGCATCTGGAGCAACTGAAGACATTTTATGCTCATCTGTGTTTCTGATGTCTCTTTTCCTTTGCTCATGCATTCCTGTTTTATTTGGTCATGACACTCCATTAATGTACAGTTCACACAGTTCAATCAGCAGAGATGTAAGAAATCATCTCTGCACGCACAGCCATGTCTTGAACAGTGAGTGTATTCAGCCTGACTTTGACCATATTTTGGTCTGTTTTAATGCAGTGTGCAAAGTCTCATCTTTCACTTTCTCTGTATCAAAGGCAAACACATTAGGTAGGCTGAATAAGAGATGTGTCTGATCTGTCCAAGCTAGGAACACACCAAAACACATACTTTTATGAGATAGATTTGGGATTATAAATTGCCATGATCAACGTTGCCTCTTTATTCTTCTACTTGTAAGAGACAGAAGAAGGTGCGTAACAAACTTCATAATACAGCACTACATTTTTTTTGAGAGTTCTCAGTAACAAATTGCACAACTTGCTCAGAACAAATTAAGACACAGAGCAAGTCTGTGAAGCAAAGATTTTTTTTCCTTCTACTCAAGTGCATTAGAGTTACTTGGGTCATTAAAAAGCTGAGACATGAACAAAAGTAGACACTAAGAAATAGACAAGACTCCTTGTTCTGCTAAAGAAAAACTGAGTACCTCCCAGAGAAGGGGACAGGGATGACATCCCTGCTATTCATCGCTGTCCGAGTGCTCCTATCTCTTCTGCTAACATGTCAGAACTCAGGATTCAGCATTAGGAGCCAGCAGTTCCTGAAAAGGAAAGCAGTTTTGTTTGTGAATTGGTGTGAACAAGAAAGGTGTGGCAAGGAACAGTGCTCTGTGCATGGTCATATCATTGCTATTAGGAGATTAGCACTAAAAATTCCTTTCACAGCATTACAGGGTATATGGAGCTTAATTTGGATTTATCAGGAGTATATAAACTGTAGTCCTTGGTATCAGTAGAGTCAAAGAAACGATACTCAAAGTACAGGTAGTGTTAGAGTGAGACTGAAGCAGGCTAACAATAACACTCTCAGAATTCCTGCATTAGAGTAAAAGAATAAGGAGCAGAGAAACAGAATAAGCATTGATAAAGCTGAGAAAAAGTGAAAAATAGGTCAACTGTGGTTGAAGAAGTCCAAGATAAAATCTGTCTTCCCTCTCATGTAATCACTGATTCACAGGATGTTTGATGGACACTCTTAGCAAACCTGTCTTTCTCAGTTGTCAAAATAGGATTTCAGAGTAAGCAGTAAAACCAAGGTCTGGAAATTTGAAGAGTAAGTCCTATAATAGTCCTGAACTTACTACCCAGAAAGTCTGTAGAAAATTCCAAGCTGCAAAGATTTAGATAAAATACATGAGTGAAAGTTCTGATTGGATAGCCACAAAGGTCACGACAAAAAGGAAATGTGCAGTACAACTTTCATGCTGGGAATGCCTTATATAAATAGTGCTGGTATCTGTAATACATACAAACAATAGCATCCAAATGAGGTCCTGTCTCTGTCTCCAATAACATGGGAAAAATGGGTTAACACAGATAAAGAACAGTATTAATCTAAATAATTCTACTGCCTCAATTTGCTACACTATACTTGATGAACATCAGTAATTGGGAATTAAGTTCTCATTCAGATAAATCAAGGAAAGAAATAGAGAAGCCTGTGTTCAACCAAGGATATGTAACAATCTCCTCTAGTTGAGGCCACTGGGACTCTGAAGCTGGGTGCTTGCTGTGTACTTGCTGTTTCCTTGTTGAAGAGGACAGAGAAATCAGTGGCTAAAAATTTGCCTCAGTTGTGAATTCTGAGGAATTACTATTTTTACCCACAAAGGCAAATTTTCTAACAATGCTTTTCAATTACCTTCTTGCCCTGAACACATTTTCAAAATAAAACTCAAGAATTGTCAAAATGCTCATTTTGGTATTGAAAACAGGACATACTCTGATCTCAGTCTGGGACAGAAATCATAGAATGGAATCATAGAATGGCCTGGGTTGAAAAGAGCCTCAAAGATTCATCTAGTTTCAACCCCCCTCCTACGTGCAGGGTCACCTACAACTAGACCAGGCTTCCCAGAGCCACATCCAGCCTGGCCTTGAATGCCTCCAGGGATGGGGCATCCACAACCTCTATGGGCAACTATTCTGCTGCTCAGAGTTAGTATTTTGCATCTGATTTGAACATTGGGATTAATTAATTTTCATTCTACTGATTATTCTGATCTAAAACCAAGAAATATTAATAAATTATGATAGTAGCCATGAAGATTTTGCTGAATAATTAGCCTTAGTAAAGTTTTAAGGAGAGAAAAAAAAATAAAAAAAGTGTTACTTTAATAGATACAAGGTATCACAGTTTAAAAATGCTTAAAAATTCTGTGAGCTAGCAAGTTTTATGCTAGCACATAAAAAATATCCAATGGCCTTTAAGAGAACCTGTTTATCTAAAAGGTTTTTTGCTTTTTTTTTTGCTTTTTTTTTTTCCTGCTATATGTTATATCTAAATGGATTATAATTGAGGGAAATTAAATTACTTTGATCTTTGTTGGCAGAGCTTGGTGTAACTGTCAGTCATGCTGCATTGCATGTACAACCACGCTGGTATTTTACACAGTGCAATGCAGCACTATGCAGAAATACCTGAGTTAGCACCAAATTATCTGGCTTCAGAGCTGGGTAGATTAATGTGAGAACAGTGCCCCTCAAATTGGGCACAGGGTATCATAGCTCAAGCTCCTAGCTGTTCCCAGCTGTGCAAAATGCTGTTTACAGGTATTCGGGAATTTCCAAGTGGCACTGCATTGTGAAAGATAGATGAGTGTTTTCAGACTCTTGAATAGTAAAATAAAGTACACGTTCTTAACTATCCTCTTTTCTGCTTCTGTTTTTCTTTTGACTCACATCAACTTCAATGCAGGCTGGTACCTTACATGGTACTGAAGGGGGGTGAAGGAAACTTAAAATTTCTTGAATTCCTTCTGTCCTCTGGAGCATCTGAGAACTTCTCAAATGTTTTTAGGACCTGTACTGAATACTTCTCTATAACTAAGGAATAATAATACTAAAAAAAGCCATAAAAATATAATGCTATTACAGTACTAAGAGAATTGGCAGGAGAAGCTAAGTAGCTTAAACTGTTTTTGGAAGCCAATGGGATATAAAATTGAAAGAGCTCTAGAAATGTTATTTAATAAATTATCTGTATGCAGACTATTGTACAAAACTTTTCTCCTCCTACTTTCAATTGTACACTGGGCATCTATAGAAACTGCATCATCTCGGATCATGGGCAAATGACAGAAAAATTTTAGATATGAGTGGGAAAATGAGAAAGACAAAGAAAATAATCACTGATGAGAAATGAACAGAGTATACAGCTGTAACTCATATTTTAAACAGTGCCTCAACAAAATGAAATAGAGAGCACTGCCACTTTTGTTAATGGTGAAATAGAGAAAATCACAAGCCACCTCAAAGAGTAACTATTCCAATATGCCTTCCTTTTTTTCTAGGTTTGCTTTAAAATTGATCAGTGTTAGTATGTAGTACACTTTTTAAAACACTGACTGAATCTCTAAAGTATTGAGTAAGCAGTAAATTTATTCACAAATTCATAGGATGAATACCATCGCTACCCAATGATGTAACCAGTTTTTGGAATAAAAGCACACAAGCTTACCCATCTTCTGCGATAAGACATTTATTTATCTTTAGTCTAGTTTGTCTCGGACTCTTTATCTGTACTTTTAGTCTAAATTATCTTAGAGTAAAATTTACTTCAGAAAGATGCCTACCTCTGATTCAAAGATAGAAATATTTTGAAAGCTTTATCTTCAGCTAAGCTATCCTCTTTCTTATTTAGTTTTCCCTAGATTAGGAAATAAAACCTTGCAACACAGCAAAATAGTGACTCTGGACAAAAAACAGTCTACCTTTCAAAGAGTTGTCTCATGGATGAAAAGATTTTAGGATGTTGCAATATTTATAAACTTTATCCTAACTTTTAATAAACTGGAATTACGTATGTCCTGGATACCAGGCCCTTGTAATACACAATTGTTGTGGGTTTTTTTTGTTGTTGTTGTTTGTTCGTTTTTCTTGGTGTGTGTGTGTGTTGCAATACAATTATCACAATTTGTTAAAATTCTAGGCTGGTCAAGTTGTGCACAGTTCTGAGATGGGACATACACTAAGGATGAAACCAGAGTATCAACAGAACGAATGTTTAATAAAGACCATAAATTTGGTCCCAGCAGAGAGCAACCAATTAGTTCCTCTTTTCCTCATTTAAAAGGCCCAGCTTAACAACTGCAAATTATACAGTTGCCAGGTCTGGGAATCAATTATTTTTAAATGAAATTTGACTTATCCTGAAAAAAACAAATATACTTCAATTACAAAAGAGATAGGAAGACAGATCAGTAGGTACCTCCTCAGCTAGTGTGAATGGGTACTGGTAAGGAAAATGCCTCTATGTTTTATAGCAGTGCTCAGTGCTCTCTTTCTGTAGGAGAAAAAGGAGCAAGTGGCTGCAGGTAAGATGAAGATACTGGAAAATTTCCACTGATAAAAACTACAAAAATGCAATTTCGCAACACAACTGTCCATATTCTCATTTTTAAATTTTTATTTATTTTATTTTATTTTATTTTATTTCATTTCATTTCATTTCATTTCATTTCATTTCATTTCATTTCATTTTTTATTTATTTTTTTTCCCCCAGGAGATCCATATGATGAAAAGTGCAGCAAAGATCAGAGGAATGCCAGGAACTGTCACTGCATCTTGGCTAGTAAAACACATAAAGCAAGCCGAAAAAAATGCTGCGTAGTTTACTAAAGGGAGAATTTGTCTTATGCATGCTCTTAATTTCAATGGAAAAGAGATGATGGTGTGTGTGCCTGGAGAGTTTCTTTAGCTGTTCAAATATATTTCATTTCAGCCTTCCTTTAAGAACTGATCATTAAACAAGTTTTTGAAAAGGCCTAAGGAAAATGTGGAAGATATTTCCGCTGCATATGGCAGGTATTCAATACAAGATTCCCACCAATATGGGTGAGGAATTAATTTCTTACTACCTGAATGCCATTCCTGAGACAGTAAAGGGTCTTTGGAAAACTTTTAACATTTTTCTTTTTTTCCCGTGTCTTTTGGCTGGATATCACTTGGGATTCAAACACAGTGAAACATGAACTTCCTCCTATGTAAGACTGAAGTAGGTTACAAACATGAGACTAAAAGGCTGTGACGCACTTTCTCTCCCCAGCCTCACCCCCAATACTCACTGTATTTGTTACAGTTTTTTGGCCCCGCTCTTCTCTTTCTGCATACCATCAACCTTATGTGAGGAAATGCTTGAATCTCAGATGCCAGGGAGATCATAAAATCATTAAGGTTAGAAAAGACCTCCAAGATTACTTAGTCCAATCACCAGCGCATCTCCACTGTGCCCACTAACCACGTCCCGCGGTGCCACATCTATATATTTTCTGAAAATCTCCAGGGATGGTGACTCCATCACTTTCCTTCCCTGGGCAGCCTGTGCCAGTGCCTCACCACTCTTTCTGAGAAGAAATGTTGACAAGAAATTTGTTAACCTGAATCTCCTCTGGTGCAAATTGAGGCCATTACCTGTTGTCTCACGGCTGTTGCTTGGGAGAAGAGGACCACTCCCACCTCACCACAGCCTTCTTTCAAGTTATTGTAGAGTGCTACAAGGTCCTCCCTGAGCCCCCTCTTCTCTGGACTAAACAATCCCAGCTCCCTCAGCCACTCCTCATAAGATTTGTACTCTGTACCTCTCACGTCGCCCTTCTCTGGACACGCTCCAGGGCCTTGATGTCTTTCTCAGAATGGAAAGCCCAAAACTGAATGCAGTACTGGAGGCACAGCCTCACCAGAGATGAGGACAGGGTTCTAATCACCTCCCTGCTTCTGCTGGCTCCACTATTTCTCATCTTAAGTAACTTTATTCCAGAACATTTTGTTCAGTATGACCATTTTGAGATTACTGCTCAGTGTACTTATAGATTTAGAAAATAATAGTTATTGGCTTGAAATCCTAAAATCCACATGGAAGACCAAGTCTCATCACTCAAACAAATAAATAACTGTTATTAAGAAATAGAAAAAGTTTGTGGCAAAATGCAACAGAACTGGAAATAATTTTCCATTACAGTTTATACACTTCATATGGGTTTTTCAGTAGGAAAGTGATCTCAGGTAGTTTTAAAGCAACCAGGAAATCCATCAAGTATTTTAAAATCCATAGTAATCTGAGATGTATTGACTTCACAACCTGGCTATAAAGATCCAGAGGGAAAATAACTTACAAATATGACACGTATATATATGGTCTCTTGCTGAGTTCTGAGAAAGATGAAGTTGACTGGCAAACCATCAAATAATTTGCATGCAAGATGCCCATTAAACTTGGCGGTAATCTATCTAAGCCATTCACTGGAACTCAAGTAAAAGATTGGTGCCTGGAAAGAGTATCTGTCTTTAGAAATCTACAGATAGATATTTACAGAAGAAGCCCTTGACAACATGGCTCTGGAGGTCTTTGAAACAGTCCTATGAACAGGTTCAGAAGAGTTACCGTGACATGTTTTACGAGTGATGGTAATGTGAATTTGATGCCGGTATTTTCTAGGGCTGTGAGAAAAGGGAATTTTACAACTTATGCACTTGTGTATATATGTAGATGTACATATTTAAGTTGGAAACAGCCTATTTCTACTCTTGTCAGGGGAAACATAGATCAGAAGACCTACAAAGCCCCAAAATGCTGCAGAAAGCTCTCTGGTCAGGCTCTCGCTCTCACAACTGTCACCCGTCCTGAGCGCTCCGACGTCGCAGCATCCGCGCACGACTGGAGCCGCTGGCACCGCGCGGCTCCCGGGGCCGAGGGGCGGCAGGGGGCGGCGGGGGGCGGTGCTGGCCTTCCGCCCGGCCCGGCCCCCGCCTCTAAAGGTATATAGCGACGAGGAGGCGGTGGGGGGTAGCGTTGCGAAGCGAGGAGCGAGCGGGCTGCTTTTCCCCGGCATGAGTGCGGGGCTTCTCCTGCCCTGAGCGGGGCTGCTGGGCGCGGAGCCTTCGCCATGGGGCTGGGGCTGGGACTGGGACTTGCAGCGGTGCTGGCTGCCGCCACGCTGTGCGGGAGCGGAGCGCTCGGCGGGCGCGTCCTCAGCGGTAAGTAGTGGGAACAGGGGGAGCAGGCGGGAGTGGGAACCGACGGAGGGGACAGGTGGGGGCGAAGCACTCGAGAAGTAATCCCGCGGGCCAGCGCCGCTGTATCGACGCTCCGGAGCGACTTGGCGCACGTCTAAGTGCATCTGCGGGCACTCTCTTCGCAGCGTCGGAGTTGGCGAGCACCCGCCGTCCGGTGGAGGCTGTGCACAGCTCTGATTGCGGGTCTTGGGAGACGGAAAGTTCTGCTGCCAAACTTCTGCGGTAGCCGTAAGGCAGTTCCTGCCACCGCGGTGTTTTCTTGTGCAGAGTTTTTGAGTTGATTGAGTGCCTGCGTAACTCAGCTCTGTTCTGTCTACGGGGCAAGAGAGAACGGACTCGTTGCAGTGTCTTAAACAGCAGTGCCTTGAGATGTTTGTGGCCACGCGGGAATGTTTCTTCTCTTTGTAACACAGGTGGGAGGAAGAAGCAAACCGTTAAGAACACGATACAAGTAGTTTTGTGATGTGTGCATGCGTTCAGAGCTCTCTCAAGAGAGAAGACAGTACTTCAGAAACATGTATCCAAAGCGTGAGATTAGGCTTAGTTAAAAGCTGTGGGATCACATTGTATGTTTTCAGCACAAAGATTCATTTGCAGAGAAGCTGCAAAGCGTAATGAAGAGGCTGTTTTTAACTGGATTTGTGTCAGATCCTCCAACCTAAAGCTAATGGGCTCCTGGAGGCATGATGGGTGCAAAACCAAATCCCTAAATGTATCTTGAAGCAAAGATTTAGACACTTGATTATACTTGTTAATGAGTAGTGTGCAAATCTCTGTATGTACAGGTAAAAACGTGTCTTCATAAACCTACTGAAGAACAGTGCAAGTTATTTCTATGAGCTGTCACAGAGACTGCAGTGGCAACTTGTCAAGGAAAGTTTGTTGCAGGGCTTTTGGTATCCAACATTAGGTTTCTGATTCCAGACAGTTTTCTTTCTAGCTGCTCATGGAGTACAGTCACTGACCATTCCAGTGATGTCTTGTTTGAAGAAAGCTCATGTGCACAACAGATGTACCATGTGCGTATGTGACACTGTCTTTCAGGAAAAAATAGCTAAGTAGAAGCACTGCAAACGTTTAGGAAAAGCTTACTAGCCTAGCATTTACCCAGAAGTATTTCATCCACCTCTGTTACAATGTAAAATTTGTAGTCATTTACAGTACAGAATAGCTCTTAGTTTAACAATTTATGTTAATACCATACAGCACTTTGTTATTGTAAGGAGCAGTGAAGATTGTTCGTCCATGAGATTGCATTTTGCATTAGCATTCTTGGTGTAAGAGTCCACGTGCGGCTGAGGAAAGCCCATCCCTTTGTCTTCTACTTGGATCTTCTGCACTTAAGTGACATGCACAACAAACTGAATAGAAGTCCAGCTTATAAAAGAGTGCATATAATACACGTACCGCTTGTTCTAGATGTGTATTATGCTTCAGGTTTTGGACAGAATACAGACTGCAGTATTCAAAGCATGCAATCAGTCTCTTGCCACTCTGTTATTCTAGCTAATGCTTGGTTAATTTAATACGGGAGAGGATTTAAAGCCACTTACAGAAGGAACCATTTGTATCATATTAGATATATTAGCTAAATTTGTATTCATTAGGTAAAGAGGACCTATACTAGGCAGAAACGGTTGAAGATATTCAGTGTGCCTCTATCAGTGTGTTCTGCAATATGCAGGGAGGACCCATTGTTTCTCACATGAACCTCACCCTCTCCTGCCACATGCACATGGATGTACAATGATTAATATGCACTTTTCAAGAAAGGAATAGTACTGCTGAATTACTGGACAGTGTGTGCTGCCCACCTCTCTCCAGTCTTGCTTGTCTTTTGGACTTAAGCAGGCTTACATTTAAAATTACAAACCTTCAATCTAAGCAGACCTGTTTCTGAGAAAAATGTTAACTTATGCTTCAATCTTCATAATATGTAGGAAATGGAAATATCTCAGTTTTCCAAATATGTTTTTTAAAAAAATAATCCTCATCACTCACATTAAAAAAAAAAAGTTCCTGTCCTTAACCTGAGTGCTGGTTGAAGCTTCTGGAAAGATTCCCATTAATTGTGGTAAGTTTGCAGCAGCCTGAGCAACAACTGCAAAAATTGCAGCCATTTTGCCCTCAGCCTCAAGAGGGCACAGAAGGAAGTGTCTACCTTTTGAAAATGCCACTTCCTTAGCTAAAAGGTTCCTGTTTCTTTTTCAAAGTATGTGCTTTTTTTTTTTTTTTTTTTCTAGGCAGTTGCAAAGTTGATTATTTGCATCAAGACATTCATATTTAGGTATTATTCTGCCATCTCTGATTTGGCAGTTGTTAAAGAGAAGTAATACAAGTGGTTTGCAGTGTTAATGCAGCTAGAAGGAGGCTTTGCAAGGAGTGCTCACAGCCTCTGTGTCAGAGTACTTAGTGTTGCCAAAGAATTGATGGTCAGAGAAAAGAATTAAAGCAGCTCTGGAGAAACTGCTGAGTCTGCCTTGCTACCCCATGACATCATGAGGAATGTGAAGTGATGATAATGCAGTTTGCAAAATGCAATTACTTTAAGTATCTATTGGGCAGGAAAGATGCAAGCTAATCTTATTACTAATCATTTAACAGCCTGTGTATTAATCATTGACATTATACCTTAATGGCTGCTGTTTGCTGTACATTTGTATTTCTGTGGCTTTTAACATTTTTCTCTTCACTATGGCAATGTATCAGTAGCAGATTAAGTGATACAGTATTTTGGTATAAAAGTAACTAGCTATATGAAATCCTAAATAAAGTAAAACATTTGTTGGATCACAAAACAACAAGGGTGGCCACTAAACTATATGTTTGCTTTACATCTAGGATGTAGATGTTTTAATTCACACAGCTCATAATCACATTTGAGGAAGTCATAAGTATTATGAAGTATTTTCCTGGGTATTACATTGAATATCCATGATAAGAAATCCTTTTGAAAAAGTCAAAATTCAATTCAGGTCACTTGGCTTGGCCTACTTGTTACTCCTGAGTTTTGTCTGTGAGGCTTTAAGTATGTTTGGTTGATGAAACTTTTTGACGTTCTTAGTAACATGGACTGTTATTTTTAAGCTACACTGGTAGCTCAGAACTTGAAGAAGTGTTATTAGAAAGAACACTGCCACTCCTACCTGGAAAAGGTACATGTGTGATTGCTCTGTAATGAACACAAAATTGTGAATGTTCAGCATTTGGTTCCATAATAGAAAAGGTTTTAATGGAAATGCATATCCATGTGGTACAGGATCTTTTTGTTGGGATGGTTTAAACATACTATTTTGGGTAATTGCTATTGCTGAGACTTTGAGAACTGCAAGGGAAGCTGGGTACTTAATGCCTGTAAACTCCTTTATCAATTCTTTCTTTACACACCTATTTTGACCAGTGACTTCTTGGTGATTAGTCAGTGATCTGGGATCTTAAATGGAAATGAAATGATGATTCTTGGTTAGAGATGCATGCTTCTGTTAAACACTTTTTGCTCCTAAGGAAGTTACATTATGAAACGACTGCATCTAGGTCTTGGGCCTCCAGCTCAAGAAAGATCCAGAGCTGTTGGAGGGAGTTCAGAGGAGGGCCACAAAGGTAATCAGAGGGCTGGAGCACCTCTGCAGCAAAGAAAGGCTGAGGGAGCTGGGCTTGTTCAGCCTATAGAAGAGGAGGTTCCAGGAACATCTCACTGGAGCCTAGAGGGAAGATGGGGAGGGAGTCTTTATCATGCAGTGTTGTGACAGGACAAGGAGTAATAGTTTTAAGCTAAAAGAGGGTAGATTTAGATTAGATATGAGCAATAAATCTTTACTAAGAGAGTGATGAGGTGCTGGAACAGCTTGTCAGGAGAAGTTGTCGATGCCCCCATACCAGGAGGTGCTCAAGGCAGGTTGGATGGAGCCATGGGCAGCCAGAGGTAAACTGCTATGAGCATGCTGAGAGCATAGTTTTGATGACTTGAGATGCATGAAGGTGGAGTTCTTCCATAGCAGAATAGATATACAAGAGTACTTAAATCAGTTCCAGGAACTGGACTTCTATGTCAGAGTCAGTCCCCCAGTATTTCAAACTGATATAAAGCTTACCTTGCCACTGGGGAGAGTTATGCAGGCTGGCCAGTCTTCAACTATTTTCATGGTATATGAAAAGAGTGATGCAAAATTCTAGCATTTATCTCAGGTGAGCATGCCACCTTTCCAGGAACAGTGATTCCCCACTCCAGTATGTTGTTCAAAGACAAGTTAAGGCACTGATGCTCATGATTGCCAAGCCCCAGCATCCCACTTGATGAACAGGCTTAAGAGAATGTACCACAGAGGGAGCTGTGGTACATAGACTGTGGGACAGGGTGGATGTTCTGCCTGTCTTTCACAGCTTTTCTTGCTCCTGGTGAGACAAGGCCAATGTGTTGTCCAGTGCAGCAGCTTGGTGCAAAATAATCTCTTGCCTTCTTAATGTTGTTTTCTGTACCTCGAATTTACTTCTCTGTAGTTCAGACCTGATTGTGTGAAGGTGAAACTTTGGGTTTGTAAGCTGTTTGCAGGAAAACATGCTTTGTTTCATAAAGTGTTCTGTAAATTTACAGCGCTATCTGAGTTTTAAGACAAGTTTTAATTCTCATAGTGACTTTCTCTTCTCCAATCACTCATGGATCTGAAAAGGATGTACTATATTATATATGAAATAACAATGACTTGATAGTCGCTTCCAAATGGTATTCCCATGTTCATATTAGGCACTCACTAGTCCAGATTGATTGGAGCCTCTTGATGAAGAAGTCCCCATGACTGACAAAAGATAGGACTTTCAGCTCCAAGCAGTCTGAAGAAATAATGAATCCTAACGAAAAAGTTGGCATAACTCTAATCAGCATCCAAATGTAGCTGCAATACACAGCTAATAATTCTAGGTCTGCTTCATAAACAGTGAAGGAAAGAATATATGTATTTAGAGGGTGATTATATCATTTTAAAAGTCTTGAAAATACTGCCAACACACCCTAGGAACGTTTGTTATTTTCAGTTGTCTACACAGTGAGGTTAGTAAGGCAGCTCTGATAGTGACAGCTACACTGTGAATTAGTAAAGTTAAAGACAAATTGCACTGTATGTATCAACAATTTATTTCCTTGTGGTGTTTCATACATGTGATGTGAAATAACCAGTTATGCTTTACCTCCATTTGGCTTTATAAGAAGCAATATTTATCCCAGAAGGAAAAACATTTGTTTTTTCCCCCTTCCTTAAGAAACTCCTTTCTATCTGTGCCCAAAGTGAACTGCAGTCAGTTCTAAGTTCCCATATGGAAAGGTTTTTCCCATGTTTTTGATCAGAAGATGAATGAGCAAGAATTTGTCCATTGTTAACTCTTTTCATTGTGAGACTACAATAGAAAGGTCAGCATGCTATTGCACTCTCTTATACAGAGATGATTGTAAGGTGATCCACCAAGGAAACTTTAAGTCCACGAAACAAGGAAATGAATATAATTTCACATTCATGTTTAAATTTCATGTACATAAATACAGGTCTTTTTATAACAAATACATGAAAATACACTAATGGGAAAAAGAAAAATAAATTCCCTGAAAAAGAATAAGAGCGTAGAGATGCTTGCACTGGATACTGATTGATGAAGGGTAATTTTAATGATTTTAATGATTAAAGATTTATGAGCAATATGAGCAATTCCTTTCTAGAGACTAAAAATAGAAATGGGCAATGAGCAGAAACTCTCAGAAGTGCTTGAATTTATGCTTATGAGAAAACTGGTTGAAGAAATCTACTGATGTATACACATAGAAATGTCTGCTGGTTTGAGGTAGGGGAATCAGTATACTCTGCTCTCCTGGGCAGGCGGACATGAAGCGTGAGCTACTCAGACCCTACGGTTTCTGTCAGGTCTATTTCACAAAATGCTAAAAACAACTTACTAGCTACCATGTTATGCCTGTCTTAACATGATCTAGGAAATATTTTCTGTTTTTCAGACACATTGAAAACCATTGATGGAGAGACTTAATTTGCCAGTTTTCTTGCCAGACTGATTGTCAGTACTCCAGCCTTTTTGTTAAACTGCTGAAATGTCTGAAATAAATGGAGTTTTCTTGACGTCTTTAGGCTGTGATATACACACCTCATTGCTCTCTACAACTACCTGAAAGTAGATTGCAGTGAGGAGGGTGTTAAGCTCTTTTTCTCAAATGATCTCTTTTGACAACTGGTTGAATGCCAGGAAACGGCCTCAAATTGTGCCAGAGGAGGTTCTGATTAAATATTGGGAAGAATTGCTTCATGGAGAAGGTGACTGAACATTGGCACTCGCTATTCAAGGAAATCCCGATCCCCGGAGCCAGTTTTATGGGCATGGCACTAAGGAACATGAGTTAGTTACAGGACTTGGTAGGTCAGGTTGATGGTTGGACTCGATGATTCCTGAAGTTCTTCTCCAATCCAGATGATTCTGTGTAAAAATATATGATTTGTGGATTTATGAAAGACTTCAGAAAAAAAATATCAAGCCAAAGCACTGCTAACAGTTTCAGTAGTGTTTTAAGTCTTGGCTAAATAATTTTACATCCTGGAGCAGACTTGTAGATGTGTGAGTCTTTCTAACACCTTGTATTTCCTCTTACTCTGAACAGGTTCAAATAGACTTCACTGACATATGTGTCATCATTGGTCTCCCTGTGTGAATCTGTGGAAGTTAATATGGTTGATTAATACTTCTCATGCATTATATTTTGACTAGCATTGCAGATCTTTTTAACAAGCTTCTTCTTAACAGTTGAGGTGATTCACATTGTGTCATGTTGAAATGCAAGCCTATCGTTGAATTTACCTGTGTGGATGCTGATGCTCAGTTGACATTGTCCTCATGCATAGTGGGGCTAAGATGCTGTTTGCTTGCAGTGATGATATTGTTAGACCTATCAAACAGAGAAAGGTGGGGAAATTAGATCTGATACCAGTCTCTTGCTTCTCAACATAAAAAAAGAAGTAAAGTTGAAACTTTTAGAGGGTTTGCTTGGCAACTACATTGACACTTTGCACACATGATGAATCCCTGAGTGCTGTTGTACACTGGCTCCTTATACAAGCAAGTGACTGTCTGCTATATTCAGTTCTGTGATATATACTCATAAAGTTCACATGATCAGAAGAAAGAAAAAAGTTATTACAGGAAAAGCTAAGTACATCTCGAGCTTTTAATTTATGATGTGAAAGTGAATTTATGCCAAGAAGTAGGTATTTTTCACTTAAATGAGAGGGAAACCTTCAGAGCTTCGGTGATTTGACTGGGGTGGAAAAAAAAGTATTCAGGAAATAATAAATATTTCTTTTCAAAATTGAAATATCATGCAAACCAGCAATGACTACTACTTGATTGTTCTATAAAAATGGATATTTATTTCCCAGTAGAACACATGTTGTATTGATTCTGTCAATTGTATGTTCTTCCACATGGATAATTATGGATGGCAAAATGTTGATTAGCTTCTAATGAGATTTAGATATTAAACTACTTCTTTATGGCTCTGTTAGCAGCATGTCATGTGTGCCAGTGCTGAGAAGCTAACTATGATTAATAACTGTTATTTTATCTGAAAGAAGTGAATAAGCCTGTTACTGCTTTGGGAAGATGGCAGCCTTTCATGAGAACAAATGTTCCAGTCCTGAGTACATCAGGAACTAGCTAGTGACTGACACACCACGTCCCCAGTTTTGAAAATCCAAGCTGACTTGTCCACTCTGGGGAATACAGATTCTTCCAGCGCTTCAACCAACACACTGAAACCATCTTTTGCGGGACAAGAAACCTTTGCTTCCATCTTTCCATGACTTAGAAATGTGCAAATTCTGAGGATAGAACTTCCGACTACTTGGCTTTAATAAATCTCCCCATAATAATCCATTCAGATGAATACTTGTCATCAGTGTTTATATATAGACGCTTCCTATTTTACTTACCAGCTATCTTTCTGCAATGTGCAGGGAGGCTATTGAAAATCATTTAATTTTTTTGTTTGTTTCTTTTTCAGCCAGATGGCAAAGTCCAGGTCTAAGGGAGAATGGCAGTTACAATTAATGATCTTAAATAGTCAAATGAGCTCTGGACAATGTCACCTTACAAACAGAGTTGTCCCCTGTCTGGTTGCTCAGTTTTGTAAAAGCATAAGTGTTATAGATCTGAGAGCATTCATTATTCAGAAATAACCCAGAAAAATCCCTGTCCCCCAAAGCACTTGGCAACACAACAGTATAAATAGTAAAGGCCGGCATATAGTTGAAAACTCCACTTCTCATGGCAGAGTAAGAAAATAAAAAATCCCTGGACTGGACTAGGACAAATGTGTCTTATGTTGCTTTGTATTCTGTTTAGGTGCACTAAAACAGTATGATACAGTACTTCTTACTTGCAACTTCCATCTTCCCCATTTTCTTTCTGTGTGGGAGTTGCATTAATTTTAGATATTGGTGTTTGGCAGGTGTCTGAGTGCCTCTGTCATCACCTTTTCTGATTTGTGTGATATGGGATAGTTTGTAGTAGCTAAAAATAGATTACTCGATCTATGTTTGAGAGAGAACAAAGCCGTATAAAACGAGGCAAATTCTATTCTCTGCCTCTATTGGTTTTATATGCTAATACCTGGGAATTTATCACTTATTGTGAAAAGTATAGTAAAAATTCTGGCTCATAGACAAGTGTTGCTTAAGAGAGGCTTTTCCTCTCAAGAAGCTTTGTCAATGTGCTAACAACAATATGATAGGCACACAGACTATCTGCCTGTACAAAAACCCAAAGCACAGCTACTTTATAGACTCACGTGACTCTCATATTTTATGTAAGCACTTAAGGGGAACTCAGAAAATTCAAAAGTGTTTGATTTTTTTTTTTTTCCATATAAATTACTTTAGAGAAACTTCATTTAGGCAGCTAGGTATAAATCTTAATCCATAAAAAAGTTATAAATAGGAAGTTATTCTTCTCTCTGCAGCCTTTGATATTAAGAGACTGGGAGAAAAAGTACCAGACAAAGCTATGAAGATATTAATACAGAGAGAGCTGATCTTCATAGCAGCATGTATGGCAAGTTTGGTAGCAAACTGAATTCCTTAAACTGCTCTGGAGCTTGAGCTGGGCAACATATGTGAGCTGAGTACTGAGTAAACTGGAGAACAGTGTGTCTTCAGCATTGCAAACCTTGTGAAAGAAGATAGAAATTTGCTCTTACAATAAATACAGACAGCATAATTATGAAATCTCATCACAGTAACAGTTCTTTAAAAAAAACAACAAAATGATGACTCTTCAAAAATACAAATTAAGTTCTGTAGACTGGATGAACACAAGCATGATGCAGTAAAACATAAAGAACAGTAACATAAAATGTCAATACATGACCAGCACCTGAGCTTCATTGAAGCTTCATTGAAATCTGATTAAATGATACAAGGGTTAGTTGATACGATGCACCATCTTTGAATCAAAATGTGATTAGGAAATTGTAATACCTTTTAGCCTATATTGACTACATTCTAAAGTGCATTTTTAGGGCTTGTTGTGGAGTAGCCTGTATCTTGCATTCTGACTACACAGTCTCCATAGTGAGTGTGCTCACATAAGCTCCGGACCAAAATCTGTTTTCATAAAACAAGCAGGAAAGTATTATTAAAGCAGTGGAATATTTTGATTAATTTACAGAGACTTCTGTCCTGCTATTATTATTATTAGTATTATTTCTGTCTCTTTAAGTCTCCATGTCTTTATTACTTTACTTTCAGAGGCCTCTGTTAGCCTCATTCTGGTCTTTGGGACTTTGGTTAGTGTTGAATGTTCCACATGTGTTTGCACCAAATGTTCCTCTGTGTTTTCTGCTGAATTTGTTATCTTATAAGTCACCATATGAAAACGTAATGGACTTTCTACAGCAGGCTTTGTGCATCCATTTGTTCTCTTTAGGTATGCTGCACACATTCAGCTACTGTTACCACAAATCTAGATGGGTGCTAATTGTGGCTGAAGTGAGCCTTGGGTTGTACCTTAGTCAACAAGGTTCAAGAGGGAGATAGGATTTACAAGTAGGGACCTTGTCTTTTATGTGGGATTTCTAAAACTTCAAGCTGAGTCACTTTCATGATAAACCCTGTGCCCCTCATGGCCCATACGGATGTGGTTGGCACTTATGGAGATGGCTCTCTGAGATGAATACTGTCAGTAACCTTTGTTCTCAGTAGCACTGCTATAAATTCTATCACGATAAACCTAAAGGAACCTATTGTTTCTTTTAAATGAGGAACCACAATTAAAACATAACAGAGATATTCCTGATTGAAGTACCTAGTATTTGTTTGCTTCTCCTTTTCTTAAAGGAGATCTCCTTTCTTGCTAAATTATCTGCAGAAACGTTTCAAATAAATATCAAGTATTTGAACTAAAAGCTAGATTTATTTCAATGTTGTTATCAAAGTATTTTATTAGGGAGCTGCTGCGTGACACCTAAGGATGAAAAAATAGCATGATAGTGCTTAACGTTTCTTAGCGTAGATATTGTGTCCTTGCTTTCTTCAGCTGCAGGAATGGTGAGACTAAGTGAAAGAAAGGGATTTTAAATCAACTTCTCTGCAGTAGGCAAATAGAATTGCTAAGGCTGAGAGGGCTGAGGGACCAGGGGCAGAGCTATGCTTTATGGCTGGTGTGTGCAGGACAAGGAGAAAATTATAAACTTCACAGGGTTTGTTCCCCAATGAGAACGTCTGGGGAGGCCTAACCTTGTAGTTCTGCAGTGCAATAGTGGGAGAGCAGTTTTTCTTTCTGTCAGTTCAGTGCAGCACTGTACCCTCAACAGACTTTTTGGTGCTCTTGTGATGATGAAAAGATGTGGTAATGGCAACAATTCAAGTGCCTGTCTCTATGCCTACTTCTGAGCAAGGTCTGAGGTCAGCTGCTTGGTGAGGGGAGGTTAGTAAAGAGTTAAGGAGCCAACTGACTCCATGAAAAGAAGGATATAAGCACTCAGCTTTCACATCAGGTAGTCAGATAGGGTTGGTTGAAATACCAATTTGAGCATTTGTAAAGGATAACAGTGAGAATGAATTATTAAATTCCATTTATTGAATTAGTTAGATCTTTGGTCTCATGCTCAAGGGAGGACTAAATACATTCACATCTTTTTTTCTTTCTGGATGTGCTGTGATGAAACATTGTTTTCCTTCAAGGTTTTTTTTTTGAACTAAAGTTACCTAGGGTAGACTTTATAGAAAGGTTGCAAAGACCATACTTACCTCTGTTTATTCATGCTGAGCAGTATCCAAGCCTGATTAATTCCAACTCACAAAACTAGTTTCTATTCAGTTGTGATAGGAAAATTGGAATTAAATTTATGAAGTCAAAATAGCCAATGCTGTTTCAGAACTAACAGTAGGGTGTTGACAGCTATTAAGATGTTTGATAAAGATGTTTGGAAAACGCTATAGTTAATATTTCCATACTTATCTTCTTTACAGTGTGGTCCATTCTCTCATTTTCACTAGTGAATTATTTTGGCTTTGTAGTTCATAAATTAGTAGGGAGACAAAGCTGTAAAAAATGTTGCTTTAATGCTTGACATCTCAGCATGCTCTTAAAAGAACACTAAAATGTCAGCTGATTTGCCAGCTATTAACGTACAACTGCAGATTTCCATTAACACATTGAACTAGATCTGCAACAGCAGATAAAAGTCCCCTTTGAAAGAAGAAAGAAAAAATTCAAAGAGGGTCATTGCCTAAACACAGGAACTAAATTAACTGGAACAAAAGCAAATTCAGAGCTTCTTCCAGAAAGCTTACTACACTGCATCACATGCTTCATTCTTAAAGGATAAGTCTTAAACCCACATATTTCTTGGTTGCTTGCTGTTTTCTCTATTTTTGTTTTGACTTTTTTTTTTTCTTTTCTTTCCCTTTTTTTTTTTTTTTTTTTTTCTTCCTGTATTCTTGCAGAAATGATCAGCCTGTAGGGAAGGAACCATTTCTTTTGTGTAGAGAGTAACAAATGAGAAGAGGCTCTGGAGCAGGGCAGTGGTAGCAGCACTCGGTCTGCTGGAGTTCAAAATGTGTTTGAACTGTACTCTCAGACATGGGGTTGATTTTTAGGTGGTCCTTTGTGGAGCCAGGAGTTTGACTTGATGATCCTTCAAGGTTTTAATTCACTAGCCATTTCAGATAAACATTTGGGTACAGATTGGTCCTTCGTTTCTGTATTCTGGACCTCCCAAGAAAGCAACTTACACAGAGTACTTAACAGAGTTACTAGATGCACAAAGCAGGTACATACCAAGTGGTACAGTAACACTGATTGCACAGTTCTGCTGCCACTAGGCATCACAAATACCTGTCCTTTTCCTCACTACATGCAGCCTTTTGTGTTTTGCTCAGTTTGATGGGAGTAATGGAGATGTTCACACTAGTTCCGTACTGAAGTTACATGAGTATACAGTGCAGCTCATGGACACAGGCTTTATAGCAGCTCAGGAACATCACATATCATTTGGTAACTTGAGTCTCCTTGCAATATCTGACTGATAATGACACATTTAACTAGAAGATAAGCACACTGAAGAAGCTCGGTCAGTTGGCCAGAAAAGACCCATTTCTCCTTTTGGAAAGGTCCTTCAATTCAGGTTTTAGGGCAGTAACAGAAGAACAGGGAATGTGCATGAGAATGGAATATGAGAGAGCATTTCAGGCACATGAGAAACATAAGGAACAGGGAGGCTGGAAGTATGATGCTATGGAAGGCAAGGTGGTTACTTTCCCAGGAAAGGGAGCTGAAGCAGAGGCATTGACATCTGAAGTGACCAAACTAGTCCTCCTGATGGTTTGAACACTTCTACTTGAATGAAACCATGATAGAGATATTTTGTTACGTGAATTTGCTTATAACTTACTAATTGTCAAAGAGAAATATCTGCACAGAAGGAGAGGAATTATAAAAGATTTTTTTTCTGAAAGCTGCCTGGGAAGTAAAAAGAAGACAATGGACCAAGGAATCTCCATAAATCTGCTTCTACTTCATGAATTAAAGCTTTGAATTCAATCTTTAGTTACAGGGAGAGTCCAATCTCCATATAAATGATTATTACTGTCTTACATAATTCAGTGCTAGCCTTTGGATGTTTGCACTCCTATGTACATATGTGTACTCTGGCAGTAAGCTGTAGTCAGTCATTCACATTGATGAGAGTCAGAATTCTCCTTTACTGTGCACTCCATTTTGTCAGTGAGACAAAGGTCCTGAGGAAAATAAGAAGGTCTGTGATCACACCAGCAAAATTTGAATTACATGAAAGAGTTGAGATGTTATTTCATATGCAGCTTTCAGTCTTGCATTTCATACTCCTGTACATTCAGACATTGCTTTGTTATTTCTTTTACATGCATCTCTAATGAAGTGTCTTCCCCTTGATTATTCAGCAGCCTTGCCCAGCCAGACTTTGACTCTTTGTAGATACACAGATATCAAGGCTTTTCACTTATTTGAATGAAGGAAAATGTCAGTGAAGAGATAAAGACAAACTGTAGAATTGTCAGGACATTATCAGAGAAAATCGAAGCAGGTAGACTTTTACTGGTCGCTGAACCTGATTGATGGCTCAAGTTTGTCCTTACATTAGATTTTTCTTGTTTCTGCATTGTTTTGTCAGGATAGAAGCTGATAAACAGAGAACTTCAGAAGTCTGTATGATAAGCCTAAGTAAAAGCTTTTTTTTTTTTACTGATGATGTTTCCTCTAGATGAACTGTAATAGACTGTCATAAAGAAAAATATTTCAGATTTTTTGAGAAAGGTTCACAAAAATCACAGGGAACACTAAAAAATTAAATGTAGTATACTCCTACTGCACTTTGAGAATAAAAAAGAAGATTCCAAAAATAGAAGTTACTTTCAGATTTAGCTAAAAGTCATAAGGTGATCATGTCTTTATGTTCACTTTTTGAACCCTTCCTCTGTCTGCCAAATAAACTCACTGGAGTTCAGTAGCATCTGCTTAGTGAATCTGCTCATTCCACATTTTGTACATGTTGAATAAGCTCTAGACAATCCCTCTAGTTGAAGATAATTGTTTTTCCTTTTCTGGAAAAGGGTGTCTTTCTCTGCCAAAGAAATGGAAGGAAAAAACATTATTTTGTCATTGGCTTTTTATATTTTTCCACACTTCTAACTAAGAAGAGAAGGGAAACCCTCTGTGAATGCAGTAGATCCAGTGCTTTCTGAAAGCATCATAGGATTATTCAGTATCTTGATAGCATTGAGGTGTCTGCTAATGTCTGGAACTTCTCTTGCTGTGTTAAGGGACACTAGGATCATGGCTGCCATCTCCAGCACCTCTGGTTCATGGACTTCTGCCTGACTTGCTGGACTTGTAGAGTCCAGCATGTTGCTTGGGATCTCTGTCTGGACTTGGAGGACATGGCTGCCATTTTCCTACTTGCGGGTTCATTCAGCAAAACTGAGCATATGTCCCAGGGACACACAGACAAGGCTGACCACACAGACAACTGCAGACAAGGTGCTGCCTTCATCAGCATCTGCTTTTGGGACCCGCTCTTCAGACTGATAGATACATTCATGTTTGCGGGTCCCTTGAGTACTGGCTGGGCCCCACTGTCCACCCAACTCCCAGACTTCTTACCTACTTCATGAGTCACCTACTCACAGGCTGAGCTTGAAGCTAGCTGCACATGTGCAGCACTCCCACACTCATTTCTCTTGCATGCTGCATTTACTAATCTCCCTGAGGCTCCCTGCCTGCTTGACACCCTAGCCAAGATCTGAGGCCTCAGTAGTCATTGGTGCTCCAACTTAAAGTTTGCTGGCAAATATGAGGGTTACTCTGCAAGTAATGCCTGCTATTTTATCATGTTGGCCTGTAACTTCAGAGGTGTACATTGTTGGTATGGCAGTAGAGGTTGTACAATCCATTCAGTTTTGTTGCTGTGTGACACATGGCTGCAGAGGGGCAGTCTAACAAAATGGCATCTGGCGTGGAAGCATGTGTGGTGCAAAGTTGTGGAATTGAATTCCTCCATGTGGAAAAAATTGCACCTACTGACATTAATTGATTCTGAACATTTCTGGAGTCTGAACTGTGGATGTGATCACAGTGAGGTGATGGGTGCTGCGTTTCAGCGGTGACAACAGGGATATACAGAGATAAACATCAGCTTCAGTGCATTGGAAATGGTGGTGGCAACATTGGAATATTGTAAAGTTTGCACCTGGTGAGTCCCACAGATGCTCACACAGGAAAAGAAAGAATACCATATGCAAGTTTGTTGAGACCTATTAAACCAATATGAGGCTCAAGGCTGAAGGTTCTGGATTGCATCATTACTGGAAATGAGATGTGTAACTGCTGTTAGTAAGTCAAGATGGCAGTCCATGAAATGAGGAAATACGAATTCCCTACTGAAGAAAATGTTCGAGACACAGCCCTCAGTGGGTAAAGTGATGTGCACTGTCTTTTAGGATAGGAAAGGGATGATCTTGATGGATTTCCTGGAACCCAGACAAACCATCACTTGTGACTGCTATGTTGCAGTGCTGACTAAGCAGAAGGCTCAAACTTGCAGAGTCAGCCCAAAGGAGAAGACATCCTTTTTCTTACAGCACAATAACACGACACCCCATACCAGTTTGAAGACTGTGGAGTACATTTCCAGACTTGGCTGGACTGTCCTACCACACCCACCATATAATCCAGATCTGACACCTTCTGACTTCCATCTGTTTGGGTCAATGAAAGAGAGACTGTATAAGCAACATTTTCCTAGCAATGACACCATCATAGCAGCTGTGAAACAGTGTCTGTGCTGGTGCAGATTTTTACAAGTGCGGCAAGCAATCTCTTCTTCATCACTAGTGAAAATGCATAGCTGCTGGTAGTGGCTATGTTGACAAATAGTGTTTTATAGCTGAGAATTTGCTGTATCAAATAGTGTAATTGTGCTCTTTGTATCTATTTGTTTCCATGGAAGCTAAAACAGGAGGCATTACTTTTGGAGCAACTTACACATACATCTCATGCACCCTGAGTTAAGTTACAGACACTCAGCCCCTTAGTAGTTGGCACTTGGCCTGGTATCTACTGCCTAGCTCCAGCCATTGACATGGAGCCTGTCCTTGTCTCATGCTGGTGCCTCCCCAGAACTGATTTTTAGGACTGGCACTACTCCTGCTGCTGGTGGTGAGAGAGGCCTGGCTGGGGTGGAAACCCTGCCTGCTTTAGGGGCTGGTTCTAAGAGCATCCCTATACTTGGGATGAAATGTGACAATACACAGATAAATAGTTAAGAAAAAAATTAATAATAAGACACAACAGACTGCAGTGACTACCTGCAGGGCTCAGTCAGCCAAGTATAATGACCCCATTTTACCTGACTGTTTTTTGTCCCTTTCCATCTTTTCCTCCCTATTCCTCCCCATTTATTAACCCTGCACCGTCTATCATCAGCGTATACAGTTCCACAAACCCCCAACACCCTGAGCCCCCAGGTTTGCATCCTTATCAGTTGCAAAGCTCTGACTGCATGCATTTTTTGATATCTTCCAGTTGGTGTCAGACAAATGTTTATCTCCTAGTTTTTTCCATGACATTAGCCTGTCAGACTTGTGCCTATATGTTTATTGCTTCCTCTTGCTTTTACTAACTCTTAAACTGAAGAAGTCATTTACTTTTTGACATTGACCCTTTAAGGAGCATTCTCCTTTTGCACGGACTTAGGGTTGCATTTGGAGATGCCATAGCAGAGAGTAACTAAGAAGTCCCTGTGAAAGCAGCCTCTCAAGATCAGATAGCAGAACCAAGAATGTGTTAGCTTCTTCCTGCCTCTAACACTGAGAAGTTCAAACTTTTTTCTTTTTTTTTTTTTTTTTTTCCTGGTCAAATAGCTTTCCTTAGCAATGAGAAAGCCCATTAATTACAAAAATACTCTCCAAATCCTGGCTTTAACAGTAGAACTTGTGGTACAGTCATTAAAAGCAGAGAAACACTTTTAGATGTCAGTGGGAATCTTCAGTGTCTTGGAAAGCTTAGTGAGTGTGGGAAGAAAGCATAGATTCCAGTGAACTGTACAATATGAGCCACGTTAAATTCAAGGTAAAGTTTTCAGCAGTGCCACTGTGTTACTGTGAGTCCTTTCAGGAGAGGGCACAATAAGTGCCTACTCACCTACCTCCCTGTATTCATGATATGCTGTATTTTTAATTTATTTTTTCCTTTTTCACATTTGTCACGTGTCTACCTTTTTCAGGTCAAAAGGTGTGCTATGGTGGCTTCAAGCGTTCCTGCTACAAGATAGCTTATTTCCAGGACTTGTCTAGACGCGTGGGCTTTCAGGAGGCCCGCCAAGCTTGTGAAATGGATGGTGGGGCTTTACTGAGCTTGGAAAGTGAAGCGGAGCAGCAACTAATAGAAAACATGTTACAGAACCTCACTAAGTCAGGCTCTGGGATTTCTGATGGTGATTTCTGGATTGGGTTGTGGAGAAGTGGTGATGGACTAGCCACCTCCAGTGCTTGCCCTGACCTCTACCATTGGGCTGATGGGAGTATTTCATCCTTCAGGTAAGTCTCTAAATCTGCTTATTGAGCAGGTATAATGGAAATAAATGAAGAGTGAAATGTCTGGTAAAAAAATAGCATAGAATTGTAAAATCACAGAATGGGTTTGGTTGGAAGGAACCCACTTGCTGCTCTATGAAGTTAATAGCATAACTTCTTAACTTCTCTAGCCAAAGGGGAGCTGGCAGCCAGGGTTTTGAATCTTAATCTGTGAAGGGATGGCATAAGAGGATGGCAGCCTAAAATTTTCTTTGCTTCCATTTCAAATAAATTCTGCAAGACCACCACAAGTCAGGCAGCCAGCCAGCGAGTAAATTAATGCAGGTTGCTTAATTCAAACTGTTCTGTTCCTACTCTGTCTTTTGAAAAAGATTTAATTTCGTGATTAAGCATAAGGCCAGAAAAACAGCAGCTCACAAACCTCAGGACAAAGGGGGTCTGTTAAGAGTCAAATAGGAACGAAAACAGGTAAAAGAACAGTGTTATTTCTAACAGAATGTTATTTGAACAGAGATGGTTTTGATCAGAACTTTAAGATCCAGGAATTTGCAGTCCAGTTTCTAAATGCCGTTTATAGAGGTGTTGTGGGAAGTGCTGTTAATAGTTGAAGAAAATGAAGTCACATTTTTTTTATTGATATTAACTGTTCTCCTTGATATTCTGATTAATTTTATTGTCAAAATTTGAAAGTTTTTATTTATTTACTGCTAGAAATTGGTATACAGATGAGCCTTCCTGTGGAAGTGAAGCCTGTGTTGTCATGTATCATCAGCCAACTGCAAACCCTGGTCTGGGAGGGCCATATCTTTATCAGTGGAATGATGATAGATGCAACATGAAGCACAATTTTATCTGCAAGTATGGCCCAGGTAGGTGAAACTAAAGTCATCTCTCACAGATGGGATGCTTCCTTAGAAAATCAATTCCTTCTTGTTTTGTGAAGGAAGCTGCAAATGTCTTCTGGCCACACTATTAGACTTGCCAATGTTACTGATTCCTTTGGGGGGTGAGGTGACAGAGCTGACATTAATTGGAGTTGCAATTTATCAAAGCCAGTGGTATTTTAAGTAAAACTATCTGTGTTCAAGAAGAATGTTTTTTCAAGGTTAGCTTCACTGTCTTTCCTTCTCAGGATTACACTGATTTGACTTATTTACTAGTTTATTCTTCAGAAAATTATTCTGAACAGCCATTTTCTCCTTCCCCTACTTGCTCTGATATAGGATGGTCAAACCATCTCTTGTTCCACAAAAATTTAAGCCGTTTTTGCAGTTTCATACCTCTGAAATTCTGTATCAACTTATATATGATAATTACTTATATATGATAATTTCTAACAGTATTGTTTTAATGAAAGAAAACAACAAATCCAGAACAGTAGGAAAAAAAGTCTTCATCTGCAGATGATGACAGGAAAAAAACAAGTCTTATGCGATGTACTTCCGGCATGATCTAGGTTCAGCAAAGGAAATGTGAACTATGAACTAGAACACTGTGCAATCACTAAAAAGACATGAGAAGTAAACT
Organism: Perdix hodgsoniae; assembly: GCA_035772895.1. Taxonomy (NCBI): domain Eukaryota; kingdom Metazoa; phylum Chordata; class Aves; order Galliformes; family Phasianidae; genus Perdix; species Perdix hodgsoniae. The sequence continues at coordinate 2,908,216 of JAPSGF010000033.1, forward strand.
TTGAAGTTGAACCTGTAACAGCTTTTGCTTTTGATGGTGCCTACAGAAAATCAAACCATGTTTTTCAGCAGGACTATGCACATATCTTCAAATAACATATAGTGTTTTTGCTTTTCAAAAACTAAGCTGCAAGTCAGAATTAATATAAAGTCCTATTTTTAGCAGCTATCTAATCTAACAAATTCTGTACAATTTCCTACCTGCTCTTTCTGTATTCATGATCTAGTAATGATCACAGTTATTGATCCAGGCTATTTTCTTCCACCAGCTTTTTGGATAGACAGTTCTTTCACTGGTTATTGTCACTATATATAATGATACTATTAATGGCAATTAATATCGTAAGCAGATATTAAATACTTGGAAGGCTAGATATATCCACGTACTTCACAACTCTACCCTGCAAAATCTGTTACTGCTTAGTAATGACTATTGTTGTCTTATGGCGATCAGTGATTATCTCAGTCACATCAGTCATTCAAGGAATTGTGACATATAAAACCTTACCTCTTTTACAGCTGATCACAACTGATTTGAAATAAGAGAATAAAACATGTTTTGTTATTAAAGTGACAATGTTTTTGTGTCAGAAAATGCAGGTTGGATTAAAATAGTGCAGTTTTGAGTATATTTCATGACTTTTAAAACTCAGAAATTTAAATGAAATCATCATTCCACAGCAGCAAACTACTTAGATTCTAGCTGTGGTGTGATAAAGATTTATTAATTTCTATTGATTTCTCCATTGAAAAAAAATGCTGGCTGTTTTGGGTTGGCAGAAAGCAAAATGATAGAAGTAACAATGAAAATGAATTAATATTTCTTTCACCATATAGAAATATTTTACTCTTGTCTAGTAAGGAACATTACATCAATAAGGCAAACAATATATACGTATTTATTAAGATTTGCATTGTTATGTAGCTAAATACAGTACTGTAAAATTGTCTCTATTTACCTTTCAAGCTGCTGCAATTGTGCTTGCTAGCAAAACAGACTATTCTCCAGAAATGTATTTTTATATCACATGGAGGAAAATAATAGATGTATAAATGCATATAAATGGGTATATAACATTTCTTTCACAAGCTAAAGGAAATACCATGGTGTAAGAAAACTACATGTGCTACTTAAAACCCATACGTAAGACTTATGAAAAACCTTACTTTCCTCTCCAAATAACTCTAATAACTTCTACTTCAGCTATTAGTAGTACAAAACACAGCCAATTTACTAGTAGTATTACAGTGGCACAGAAATATTGAATTTCTCTGTTATCTGAATGCATTGTTTTTCACAACATTCTCATCTCTTTTGAATATATGGTGTAGGCCAAAATGGAAAGGTTGTAAGTGGCCATGACAAAGTTGTGCCTAATTTTACCAGCAGTAGGTTCAGGGCAGTCCTACATTAGGCATTCACACTCAAGCATACTCAAGTCATACATTCATTTTTTAAACATACGCTGTCACAATGTTTGGTTTGCTTTTAAATCATATTGATCATTAAATTTCACTATAGGTTGATAATAGCAACTGCATTTTTTCTCGTCCATCTCCTCTGTGTTTGATTATGCTGTCACATTAAAAACTCATCTCCTTGTCTACTGTCTAGAGTGAGCAATTTCAATTTTTGATGGTATTTTGATATCTTTCTTTACCTATGGCCAAACATAAGCTTTTGCTCTAGTAAGTGTTTATGCCCCTCTGATTTCTCTCAGGATTTTGTGTTAATGAGGACACTTGGAACTGTAGGCTTGTAGCACTATTATATTGACATAACATTAATTATTTTATTCCATCAGTCATGCAGATTCCACTCCAATGCTCATCCTTTCAATATGAGATTATTATTTCTGTAATCTTCATAAAATTTTAGCTGTAATAATCACTATAAGTAAACTTGCAACCTCTGCAGTGCAGCTCAAAGCCATGAATTGCTCCTCTGGTTTCTTACACGTTACAAGGAATGTGATACTATCATATGTCTTTTGGTAATTTCGCTTTCCTATGTGTAACATTAGATTCACTACCCATTACTGTTTTTTTTAAGTCTGAAATTCCTTAATTATTATTTTTAAAAAGTGAATAGATTTAAGTATTAATCTAGAACACTTCCTCTCTTATATTGTCTTAGTATCATCTATGTAAATTAAACTTTGGATATATTAAGAGTCTTATTCAGCACAAGAATTAAAAGATTCAGAGATTTTGCAATAATTTAGCAGATGCCATTAAGAACTGGAACTAAAATGAACTGTAGCCCTTTTCTCAGGAGACGAAAATGTATGAAGTAGAAGTAAATTTACTCTAGTTTGCAAATAATCATTGGTAAGGCTGCTGAAAAATTAAGCGACTATTGTTTTGGAGGATAAATCTATTTCTGTGATGCTGCATGCAAAATAATGAAAGTATCTGGTTTATTGCACACATTCTTTCTTCAACGATTGATTTCAAATATTGATTTAACAGACAATGTCTTAGAAAAAGAATTAGGAGACAGAGCAGAGCCAGATTACGGTAAGAAATTTTGAAACATTTAATCGAATTGCAACAATAATTGTGTAATGATAAGGATAACTTACAGGAACCTGCAAAATTACTGAAGTTTATCAGGTATAGGCTAGTACTGGAAAATATGAAAAATATATCTTGAAGACTAATAGTGAATATGGCTATCATTCATATACTTCTGGTCAGAATTCCTGTTCCAGATGAAATCCCAGTTTTGCAACAAAATCTATTTACAGATTTACTTCTATCAGTTTAATCCTGAAAATGTTCAGTTTTCTAATATAAATTAAAATGTAATTATGGTTAAATTTTTAAACAGTGTAACAGCTTTATTTTGTGCGTGTTGATTTCCTGAGAGTTCTGATATCCTTTTTAGGAATTTTTCCAACGGTGCCAGCAGGAAATCCATATGACACAAACAAACCAGAAGATCAGTATCATGTTATAGCTACTGAAACAGGTAAGAAGAATGTAATGGTATACTAAAAACATTAACAGTGGAGTCATTTAAATTATTAACATTTTCCATTATTGTCACTGAGGAGGAGCAATCTATTGCCTCAGGAGATGCCCCGAAGAATACTTTGAATAACATCTCAGGACTTCTACTTTGTCCTGTTTGTAGTTCTGGAAATAAAATATTTCCACGTATCCCCAAATTTTGATCCAAACCTGCAGTTCAGTAGCCCTTAAAATCTGCAGTGATGCTGTGACCCCAGTGATCTCTATCAAGAAACAAGATTTCACCAGCATTCATCCAGCTGTGGAGCATCTCCTTCTAGAGCTATGATTCTAGAGCTTTCTAGAACTTTGGTTCTTTGTCTCCTATTCTCTTCTCCTACAAGTAACACATGGTACATATATTTTATACCTGAGACCCAGGGATCACAAAGAAGGCACTAAGGAATCTTTCCTAACAGATAGGACGCAGAGTTCTCACTTATCTGTTGTATAAGCCCTGTGTCATGCATCTCCCAAGAACCTTATGTTTTAAGGAATGCTAATTGCCAAGTGGGAGCTTGCTGTAATGCTCTTTGATGCTCTCTTAGCAAATCATGTCTTGAACAGAGTCCTGCTGTTCTTGAAGGGTTGTAGCATGGCCTTAATTCAAGGAACTGCACATCTCTGGGGAGCAACTCAGGTTCTTACATGATACAGCGTGGTATTATGGAAAGTTGGCACTTCCCTTCTGCACTTACTGGTTGGATTTGAGCCAGTTTCCTAACTGACTGTTTGCACCTCCAGGGGAATGGACATGTTCATTAACTCTTTTTTGAAAACGATACTAGTATTTTTTACAAACTGTACAAAGACTAGTACAAATAAAGAAACCTAGCTTGAACATTCACATTTTTTCTTGCACGCATACATATTTTCAAAAATGCACAATGGTAATAAATTCTCCACAGTATGTACCTTAGGTGTATACTGTTATAAAACATTGGTATATAGTTACTGAGAAACAGACACTTTCTGGAAGCTGTAAGCCCTATGTTCTATTCTAGGCAGATAACAGAGTCACAGCTTGTAGCATTTCCTACTCCTTTTGCTCAGGGATCTGCAGGGAAGCACTTTTAGCTTTTATCTGTCTTCATGTTAGCTGAGGACATTTTATGTATGTCTTTCAAGGGGAATGGGGAGAAAGAGCAGGGGTTGTTTCTTTAGTAGTCCTTTGAAGTTGGAATCCAATATGTAAGAGTAACTAACTCAGAAGGTTATATGTATTGTAGAAATAATAGACTAGAAATGTACTCTTTTAAATACTTGAATTTTCAATCACAGGATTGGAAATCTTGCACTGACACATAATGGAAATGTCAAAATTTAAAACCTTAAGGTATGTTTTACATTTCACTGAGGAAACTATTTTATTATTGATTTTATTGAGTCATGTTTTCGTAGCTTTTCCTATAGAAGGAATGCATAAATATTCTGCTGTGTAAGATAATGTATTTCTGATAGTTTATTCCAGACTTTTACTCACATGGTCAAGAGTATTTCAACATGAGAGGCATTAATGAGAACTTTTTGTCTTATAGGTATAATTCCAAATCTAATTTATGTCGTAATACCCACTATACCACTACTACTGTTAATACTGGTGGCTTTCGGGACTTGCTGTTTCCAGATGCTTCATAAAAGGTAAAATACACTAATTGAAACTGGTCTGATAATGTAGAATTCATGTTTCCATTGGCAAGCTATCCATACTGAAGGACTGCTTACATCTACCTCCAAGTATGCAAATAAGCATCTTATCATCTATTAAAATCCAAGTAGTTTACAGCTGCTAGAGCTGAACATTCGTCTTCAGGCTCTTCCAGAATAAGCTGAAATAATTCCAGGTCTCTCTAAGTGTATTGCCCCTATGACTTCATTGTTTTGAAGAAGATATCTTTGCTGACCATTTGATCTTCTGAGTTCCTGTCAGCAGCTTTACTTCATATTTTCCATCATGATTTACCTCCTGTGTAGCTTCTGGGTTTTAAGGAGTAATAGAGGGATCCTCAGTGATATAGGGCAGACTCAAGGACTCACCTTGCTTTCTGACCAAAATGGTAGTTTGTTCTGAGAGGGACCAGGAGCTGCTTCAGTGCACATCTCATAAGAGCAAGATGAAACACTGGTGCAGGCAGATTGAAAACCAACAAAAAAACTTGTTCTGAGCCACATGCCAGTGCAACTTCTTTGTACATCATTTATCTGTCAAAGAAGATAAAATGAAGGGATATGCATTGATGGGATAATGTCAAACAACTGTTTTATTATGTAAATAGGAAATATTTCAGCAAATGGAAAAGGATATGTTTTGATTCACACTTTAAATACTTTTTGACATTTCTTCTTTCTCAAAATATGGTATACCAAGATATGAAAATATGCGAATAATTTTTTTTCTTAGCTAATCTTTCTGAAACTTTCAAGGACTTTTTTCATTCTGCATTATTTTCACAGAGTATTCTCAAGTTAATGTAATCTAGAAAAGTTTAAACTGAAGTATTTCAGACAGGGCAAGGGGAAATGGTTTTAAACTGGAAGAGGATAGATTTGAAGGGGGTAGATAGACTAGATATCAGGAAGAAATTTTACTGTGAAGGTGGTAAGACACTGCAACAAGTTGCCCAGAGAGGTTTTGAATGCCCTCTCCCTGGAAGCATTCAAGGCCAGGCTGGATGGGGCTTTTAGCAACCTCATCTAGAGGGAGGTGTCCTTTCCTATAGCAGGGGGGTTGGAACTAGATGATCTTAAGGGTCCCTTTCAACCCAAACCATTCTATGATTCTACTGTTTAATGGATAAAAATTATTTTGGTAAAATAATAGGAAGAGCAAAGAACAGAGTCACAGGCTCTGTTATTCCTCTTGAAGTGCAACAATATGGATAAATTTGACATCAGTTGTAAGAAATTAGAAATTAAAAAAAAAATTCCCCTTACTTTTTATTTATTTATTTCTACTTCTCATTTTATACTTCCTACAAATACCTTATTTCAAGTGAGAAAACACTCCAAATGTAAAAGTCTGCTCAAATCTGTATTCATGTGTACCAGTGATCACAGTGATCCTTAGTAATATGTCTTCTTCAGAGAAGTGAACATATAGAAAAATTACTACAAGCTCTGCAATATAAAATAGATTATTACTAAAAATAAAATAGATAGCAACTCAAAGGAAAAAGTGAAAAAAAAGTGGAAAAAAAAAAAGAACTGTGTGCATAACGGTAGGAATTACACAGATAATTTAAATCTAGAACATGTTACAGTGGACCTGAATTTCTTGCTAAATGTAATGATAAGCATGTTCAAATCTTTTCCAGCAGCAATTTCTCCCTTTAAGATTAAGAAAAAGAGGGGTTGTGGAAGCTGAAGCTCTCAAATAGTCCTAGGAAGACAGTGAGAGATTCGTGGCCCACTGAATCAATAGATTGTAGTGCTGACTTCAGTGGGCTTTAATCAGGCCTTTGATGCTATAGAAGTTCATCCAGAAGTAATAAATCAGAACTTTAAAGAATTAAAAATCACATGACAAAGATATAGGAAATCCAGCTTGAAAAATAAACAGATGTTTTTTCCAGGTGGGCTTGCACCAAACGTTTTAAGGACAATAAAATCTTTTTTTTTCTTTTTTTCATTAAAACACATCTAAATCAAAAGCAAATATTTTATTATCACAAAAAATGAAGCATTTTGGTTTGTATCAGTTGAAATAAGTCCTAAAAAAAGCCCAGTTTCTTTATTTTCTTCCCCCCCTCCCCAGATATATGACTTACCTTGCAAATCATTTTGGCTCATCAAAAATACACAGCAAAAAATCAAAGAAAAGAAAGAGTCAACCACTTAAACTAATCAGCTGGTCAGTATGGAGTGTGAGGAAAGGGACACTATCCTGCTGGGGAAGGAGGGATCCCCATCTTTCCGAGCAAACTTGACTTATTCTTTTTTAGGCTTCCACAACATGGTGACCTTTCCTCTGAAAGCCACAATCCATGGCCAACGAGGACATGCCTAGCTTGAAAGGTCATGACTAATTTTGCCTGGTGTTGGGCTCTTAGAGGGTAGTAATGAAGGCAAAGCAAAACATCTTCCCTGTAGCCAGCAGAAATGATCAGCTTGTTCATGCTTAGATACTCTCCCTTTCATTTCTTCCAGGGAAGCAAGGAGAAACTGCTTCAAAGACCCATCTCCATTATCATCTGAATGCCTTGCAGAAAGTTTAAATTCCAACCTGGTATATTTCTCAGTTTCTACAATTGCATTTGATGATCAAAACAGCAATGTGCTATTTATTGCACCTTCTGTACTAAAACCTGTTTCTTGAAGTAAACGTGTAGCTTTTGAAAAACAATTTAAGTTAACTGAAGATTAGGTAGTATCCAGCCCAAGATATTTAGGAATTATTCCTGCTGTGTAGCAAAGATGCTATTCAAAGCATTTCATCAGAAATTTACAAAATATGCTTGATTTTGCTCTATTAATCTGAAAATCAGTAGTGAATCCGTTTCTTAAAGAAAGAAGAACTTATACTAATTGATTCATTGCAGCAGCTTTGTTTATAGCATTGTGGCCTGATCTAAAGTCCACTGAATCATAGGAGGCTTTTCAATTACTCCAATGGGCTCAGGTACATAATGCATTACTTGTAGGGCTTCAGAGGTAAGTCTGGAGGGACTGAAAACTACTATGCCATTCAGCTCCCTGAAAGTGCATTTTAAATCATTCCAGACTTGCTTTTTTTACACACGAGTAATAACTGAGTAAAACTGAATGTATAGTACCATTGGGATCTTGACTCTCAGGCTTCCAACATACAGAATTACATGGTGCCACAAAGGCCACTTTTCCTTTCGCTAAATCAGACAGTATATCAGTATGAAATATTCTGGCCAGAGACTAAAATATTTTGGTCACAATGCAGCTGCAGTGGCTCATGTCATTCCTGTTCTTTTCAGTAGACTGCAGTTACTTGACATCTAAATGAGGAATGATGGTGCATTGTGGTAGTCATACCTGAGAAGATATTAGCCATGTGGAAAAACTGCCTTCAACCTACAGGGTACCTCAGGGTTCCCTGTAAGTATTAGTGCGACTGGTTTTGCAGTGTTCTAGAGCAAGCACTTTCAGATGAGCTTTATGTTTTTACTGAAAAACCTACAGAACAAAACCAAGCTCACAAAAACTACTGTCAGTGGCACTGAATGAAAACTAGGCCTCAGGAAGCTTTCTACTGGACATTCATTCTAGGAGTCTGATTCATATCCCATTGCTTCATTAGAAGTTAGATCAAGCCCTGAAGGGAAGAGGCTTTCTGGCTAATCTGGCACCTGCTAATGTGTCATGATCACAGGGGTGCAGCCTCCACATGTGCATGGTCAGGGTTGTGGTAGCCCTTTTAGTTGGGTGGGCTGGACCTTAAGCACATGGACATAGGCTTGGGGACATGTATGCTCCTGTCCCTTGTGCATCCTCCTATTCAAGGGAATTGCATTGGTGAAACAGTGTCCACACATTCGCTCACACCTGTTCATAGAGCACAGTCATCTTCTGAGAGGTTTTAGTCCCTGGTGAGAGATGGAAAAGACTATTCTGTATGAGTAAGTGTGAATGAATGTGAACAGAAAAATGAAAAATAAATACTGTCCAAGCCACGTCACTGCATGGGAGGAGCTCTCCTAAATGGGGTGGTCCTGTAACATTGGTAACGGTTGCTTACCTTGACCCACCACTGAGGCATTAATTTTGGTGCAGCATGGGCATGGCTCTTGTGTGGAGGGGGCATCTATGCCAACAAAGACAGCCTTCAAATAGGGGCTGAAATATCCGGGTCTGATCACAAATCTGAATCAGGACTGTAAATGTATATGTGCACTGAGAATAGTTTATATTTTTATTTTTCAGTAAAGGAAGAACAAAAACGAGTCCGAACCAGTCCACACTTTGGATTTCAAAGACCCCTAGGAAGGACAGTAGCATGGAGGTATAATGATTTACTGACTGAAAGCAAAGCAGAAATAACATTTTGCAGTCGGGCTGTATTATAATGTCGTCTGAGAACATTAGCTTGGAATGGCTTGAAAATGCAAAGGATCTACAAGAATGAACTGTAAGCTCCCCCTTGAGGCAAATGTTCAGATCATTTTTATATAATGTTTGATTATTAATTCAGTAACAAAATATGCCATGCTAAATAAAGGGTATGTGTTTATTTTGCTAAGAGATGTAAGTCAGCTAGTTGTGAGTAATGAATTGAAAACGCATTTGAAATTTTTATGAGGACATATCTGCAATGTATATCAATTTTAAGACAGATTGTTTGTAGTTAAACAAAACCTTCTTGTTTTCTTTAATCTCCTATGCATTGTAACCTAGTTGATGTACTGTACATGAAACTGACAATTTTGCAGTGTAACAATTATTTATCTTTGCATAAATGTTTTATACAAAATATTTGTTTAGTATTTATTTGCACACTTATGACAGTTTTTGATCCTCAGGCACAAATTACTTTGGTATACAGAAATTATGCTTGCTGGCAGAGACTTCTGCCATATTGCCATATTCATCAGCTATGACTAAATTCAAAGATTCAGAAGTGGTTTGATCTTATAGTGAATCCATTTTATCAGGGAGTGACCACCATATTTTCTTGACATATTGGTCCAAGGTCAACATAAATCACTCAGCAAATGATAACACAATAATGAAGTACCTTTGAATACAGTTCTTTTTACAGTGGTAAAGAAAAATATTTTTAACTTTTTCTGAGAGAAAATACAAATTTCAGTAACCCAGTGGGCAAGAGTTTAAGAATAGAATTAGTTGTTTCAGTAAATCTATGTAAAGAAAACTTTAAAGATTATTTAAATACGGTTAATAGTTTTTTAGGAATAATGGAACAAAAGGAAGACAAATGGCTTTTCTTGGAAACAGCACTAAGAAATTGATCCCAGGTTTAATGAGGCTTAGCTAGAAGAGTGTTAATTATGTTAATTGGTAGATCTAGAGGTAACGCTGATGCATTTAAAGTCCTTTATTAAAAAATATTACTAATATCATTAATGTTCATTCTCTTTGATGCCTTAAATGCTTTCTGTGCAATTAGGATGGCATCTCAGGGTGCTAGCAAAAGCACTCTAGCTGATTTGTTTGTGACAGTCCGGTGCTGTTTAAGAAAGGCTAACTGGTTTTGCTGCAGTTTGCAGCAAGAGTTCAAAAGCAGAAGTTCAAATTTGTCAGGCTTTCCATTAATAGAAATGCAGAATTACTGCTGGGTGGGAGGTGGGAGAAGCTGGATAGAAGTGAGAGCATATGACAGTTTGTGAAGCCTGTGTTGTGCTTGCTGATGTTGACTATAGCTTCTGAAATCCATGGACAAATGTGTATCAATTTTTCTGAGTAAAGAAAAAAAAAATAAGTTCCAAAGCACTAATACTAGTGCTATCACTATCACTAGTGCAATGCTATCACTGCAACTCTTTTGGAAGCATCTTGAAGTTATGCCATGTTTTACTTCCTCTTTGAAGAAGTTGATTCCTGTACTTTAGGCCAAGCATTGCCATTTCTTCTTGCATTATTCTGTAGATTTTCTGTTAACCACAACTTTCTTTGCTCAACCACTTACTTCAACTTCCTTTATAATGATTAAAAATAAAACAAAAATACTACAGTCCTGCATGATCATCAAGACCAGGATTGTTTTTCTCTTCATGACCTAAATGATGCTTAACTCACCTGAGGGCAAGAGCTTTATATTCCTTGGGAATGTCTGGGGTAATCAGAACTTGATCTTTATGGTTTAACTCCTTCAAGAAAATAGGGGAGGAAAGAGTGATGTTTAACCTAAAACTACAGAGCCGACATTTCTTCATACTTTGTATTTCCAAATGACACTTGGCAGTCAATATTGTGATTGGTGCAGCAGAAGTGACAGGAGTCATTTTCATGCTGCAGTCAGGAGAATGCAAAAACCTTCAGATGCCTTTCCAAAATGGCGAAGGTGACTGCTGGGCATTTATCAGTGTAGACCAATCTTAAATTGTGTGAAGGAGGAATGGAAAATGGCATGCTATGGTTTAATTATAATTAACTTAGATTTCACATATCAATAAGAAATACTGATTATTGGAAAAAAATATTTCTAGATCATTTCACCAGCCTAAGAGGAAGGAATCTGTTTCCTTGCTTGTATTTTGTTTGCCTAGTACTGAGTTCCTAGATACCAGATAAAATCAAAACAGTCTTAGAATCCTCTGTAAAAGAGAGTGCAGACAGTAAACTGTGAAGTCTTACATCAGTCAGTTCCACCTTTAAGGTGGTGTTTATTTTGCATGCACAACCAATAAATCCCATATGTATACAAATTATTTCATATTTATTTCTGTAGTTTTGCATTCCAAAGGAAAAAAAAAAAAAAAGTGTTTCACACTTGCTGATAAAATACATAGAACTTAATGCAAAATTCCTTAGGATTTCTGGTGGGCTTAGATAATCCAGGAAGGCAGATTTTTATGTGACATAGTACATTAGTGAAAACAGATTTGCTATTTAAAAAAAAATCACAAACAACAACAAACACAAAAAAAGCTAAAAACCAACCCGCTTTTGTCCTTCATATTCTCATTAAATTCTACAAACTGGAGGAAGGGGTAATTTCGGGTGACAGATTTCATCAACTAGAGCCACTTCAAAGCAGCTTGTCATCTATGTACAGCTATGGGTCAGCTCATGCTGACCACATCCTCACTACTTCCCTTAATCTCACAAACTGCCACAGGACGTGTGAGGCAAGGAATTGATGAAGAAGAGTAAAGATATAACTAGGCTTCAAATGGACATCATGACTCCAATTTGGCATTCTAAAAAACATTGTACTTTCTGCCTCCATTCCCCATTTCCATCAAGAAGTGTAATTTTTCTTTTTTCCATAGTGATTCTTTTTTTCTATAGTGATGGCCTTTTGCAAGTAAATAGCATTGCAGATAGAAAGCTCTTGTTGCTTCCTTCAGTCCTTTAATCTTTTCAGGTGCAAGTGTAAATCAGCATCAAGTTTCCATACCCTATTTGAAAATATCTCAGACCTTTAATTCAAATAAAAAATTATCCATGCTGCCCACACATATTAATGTATTAATGGCTGATTTCACCACAGGCTAATATGAGACAGGCATGCTAAAGTAATGGATGCTGAATGAAAGCTACAATGTGCTTGACAAAGGTTATCCTGATATAAGTTGAAATAAAATATTTAGTTTTAACTACACTATCTAGTGTATATCACATATATGCTTCTGTATAGAAGTTTATAATGGGAAATTTTTGAGTCCAGTGTGATAGTTTATTAATGTATATCTCAAAATCCATGCTTCGCATTTTGGGAAGCAAAAAATACACATAAATGAAAGGATATTACTGTATTTCTGGGAAGCAGATCTTCTAGTAACTGGATCTGCTTTGATTTGGCTTTTGTATTTCATTAGCAGAATGAAATGCCATTTACAACAGTGATATATTGTAAATATTACTGAATTCATGTCACATTTTAATTAAGTATTTTAATGTAATTGCTTCATCCACATCAATTTATACTTGATAGCAGAATGCACTTTATTTTCATTGGCTTTTTTCCAATGAAGGAGACGAATAGGAGAAAAAAGACTACTACTGAAGATAAGGTTAGCAGCTCTGAAATGTTAATCAAATAGTTTAGAAACAAATTCACAATAAAATGAAATATCTTTAGTTAACTTGCAACAGTGGCACTGTGTTGTTTATATGAAAGAGGCTAAAATACTTTTTTTCTGCTTTCTGGCTTAATTATATCTGTCTGACTTACGGACACAGATATATTGATGGAACTGCACATTTTGGTCTGGACCTAATTCCTTAACATTTATGATGACCAAAGGACATTTTTTCTCAATGATCATCAACCTCTGTTTGTAAGCTCACCTTGTATTCTGACCACTTCGTATCCGCATTTAGCACTGTAAATAACAAGTATGGAAGCTCCTTACAAAAATCACACATCTATGAGTACATGCGTAGATACATACATACAGTAAATTAATATGTATTTTGTGTTTTCATGTATACTGTAGAATGAAAAAGACATTAAATTACTATACAATCTATAAGCAGAAATAAGGGACATATATCATATTACACTAACATTAAAACACCATTGAATTTAAGGTATTTCAGTAAGAATTATTTTAATATAATTGCTTTTCTTTTGTTGTTTTTCCATATTTTATACCATTTGGACTACTGTTAATGGGAATCAGGATAGAGTCTATACAAAACACAAAATCATTATTAAAAGCCCCCAGTACAGAGAAAGCACAAAATATCAAATGAACACTATGACATTTTATTCACCATGAATGACCAATCCTCATTATTGTTAGTTGTTGTTAAAACATATGTATGAGGGGAAATGTAGTATTGAATGTTTCTGCAAAGGTCCATGCAAGTATATATCTACAATTATTTGAATAATTGCCATGAAAGAAAAACTGAAAAGCGAACAAATTACACTAGAGATAATTTTTATGTTCCATTCAGTTTGCTTGTTATAAAGCAGCGTGATACATGGTCAACCATTATTCACAATCTACAAACTTCATTTTATAGCTTTTTGTAACAGGCAAGATAAAAGAACTCTCATGAGCCCAGTTTCAACAGATAACGTATACCTTCATTTTGATATGTGGCGATTACTGAAAAGAATTGACTGTACATAGAAATGAAAATGCACATTGGGAAATGTACTGTAAAATCATTAAAATAGTTCACATTTATCCTGAAATTAACAATTTTTCTGACAATTTATCCCAAAATTAACAATTTAGACCATTTTTCAGAAAGCATCTGTGGTTTGAAAAATCCTTCCTCCCTTCCTCCCTCCATCCCTTTCTTCTTCTTTCTGTCCTTCCTTCTTTCCTCCTTTCTGTCCTTCCTTCTTTCCTTCCTCCCTGCCACACTTTACAAAATCCTCACTCCACATTTAATACAGCGATGTTCAAATAGACTGTTTTCCCAAACCATGGACTGATGGCAGATTTACCTCTTATATAAAGCAAACAGTAAACTGCTAAAACTATTAACAAAAACATAGAATCTATCTCATTTGAAATATTCCTCTCAATTGATGAAGGGAATTTTTAGTTGTTAATGTTTTGCTTTCCTAAATTTGAAACCAGACTGCAGTTTGAATCATATTTTTTTTAAGATTCCCTAATTATGAGTTTTGAATGCCAGTCTGTACTGTATTACTCTGCAATGGCTTAATTGCAGTCTCTATTTCTGTTGTTAAGAAAAATCGAGGTAGTAGATGATTTTATGGATCCAGTCCACAAACATAGGGACCCGAACATACACTCCTGGTCGTTGGGCAAGTGCACACTCATAGCCAAATGATGTCACACCTACCAAAACCCATTGGTTGCCATCTTCAGACATCAGAGGGCCTCCTGAATCTCCCTGCAATACGCAATTGAAAAGTTAAAAGTGTACAGTTGTTAAGCCTGGAGCAGAGCTTGTTTATGATATTTTTTGTAATTGATCCTTAATCATAAAAATGGCATCTTATCTTTTGAAATCAGAAACATAATCAATATGGATTTTTCTATATAGAAAAAAATCTTGAGATAATTACTTTCTTTTTCTTTCAAGACTGCAATTTTAAGCTCTCGTCAGTCTTCTAGATACAGAACTAAATTTCAAAGTATTTTTATATGAGAAATGCTCTGAAAGTAATGCCTGCTACTTTATTATGTTGACATCAGAAACAGATGTGTGTGAGATGACAATAAAAGCTGAACATTCCCACCAGTATTCTGTTACATTCTGTTGCATGTGACGGATGTCAGCAGAAGAACATTCTGACAGAATGGTGTCTAACGTGGAAGTGTGGATGAAGCAAAGGAGTGTCACTGAGTTATTCCATGTGGAAAAAATGTCACCCACTGACATTCATTGATGGTTGCTGAGCATTTATGGAGACCAAGCAGGAGTGTTAGTACAGTGAAAGTTGGACTGCGTGGGCAACATTTTCTTATCAATGACACCGTCATAGCTGTTGTGAAAAAGTGGGCCACCTCTGCTGATGCAGATTTTTATGAGCGCGGCATGCAGACTCTTGTTCTTGTTCATCACTGGCAAAAATGCAGAGCAGATGGTGGTGACTATGTTGAAAACAGTGTTTTGTAGCTGAAAATTTGCTCTGTCAAATAGCTTAACTGTGTCTATTGTATTTTCTATGGAAGTATATAGGAGGCATTACTTTCAGAGTGTCCTAAGTACATTTAACCCTTCACTTTTCACAATACCCGGGTAAATGTGTAGCATTATTTTTTAGCTGAATCTATTTAGCTAAGATGCAGTTCTATCTTGTGTCTCTCCAGAATTTTGACAATTTCAAATTTAGAGGAAATGATTATAAGATTGCCAGAAGAGGAGGTGAGTTTTTCTGCCACCTCCTTCTCAATAATTTAGCAGTTACAGAATTGCAGTAGTCTGCAGGCATGTTCAACATGTGGTCCGTGGGCTGCACGTGGTCTGTCACAGTTTGTAATGTGGCAGGTTCTTCTGCATGCCATCATGGCAGTGCTTCTGCACTGCTGAGTGGCCCAACGCAGCCCTGGGACCCCGGGAATGCACAGTGCAGTGCTGACAAATAATAAGGCACTATACTTATTTAGCAAGGAGATCGTGTCAGCTTTCAAAGATTAGAATTTGAAAAGACACTATAGGCAAAAATGTGCTGCCAAATTCTGTGTATATCAAGGAATGCTTTATAAAGACTCAATAGTGAAACTGAAAAAAGGTCTGTCATCTCAACAACATATTTAAAAAAACCCGAAAGCTCAAATGAATTCTGTTATAAAAGCTAGCAAATCTGATTGTAAAAAAATCAAAAGCTTTTATTGATGGTGAGTTTATTAAGCAGTGTATGGAATGCATGGGTGATATAATGTGTCCTGATAAAAAAAAACAGATTTTTCTAAAATCAGTTTATGTCAGTTTATGTCAGTATTATCAGTTTATCAGACCATAATTAGGCAATCTGAAGAAACATAAATATCAATTGAAGAATATGTGGAGAGTAAAGCTGCTAATTTCCCTTTTTTCTTTTTTCTTTTCTTTTTCTTTTTTTTTTTCTTTGGCAATAGATGAAAGTAGTACTGGTACAGATATGGCTCAACTTGCAATTTTCATTAGAGATACTGATAATAGATATAATAAATATGATGTCACTGAAGCAATTGCTTCTTTGGTGTCATTGAAAGACACAACTAAATCTCTTTATTTGTGTGAAGCAGTAAAAAAAACATGTTAAAGCAATTTTCTTTAACCTTTGTCAACATATCTGGTATATCTACTGATGGTGCCCTGGTAATTGTTAGTAAAAAAGATGAACTTATAAAATTATTAGAAGATCATGAAGTTTTACAAATGGACAGTCTTGTGCAAATCATCATCAAAGCTGTTAATTTCATATAGTCCAAGGAATGGGATCATTGCTAATTCTAGGAATTCCTTAGAAGTATGGATGTTGACTTATGGGTCATCACTTACTTTTCTAAAGGAAGGTGGCTAAGTTCAGGTAAAATACTAAAAAGACTTCATAATTTGCATGAAGTCAAGTCCTTCATGGAATCAGAAGGAAAAATTATGCCAGAACGTGAAGACTAAAAATGGATCATGGATTTAGCATTTTTGGTGGATTTCAGTGCCTATTTAAATGAGTCAAACATGTGTCTTCAAGATGCAAACCAACATATCTGTGCTATATTTCAAACCATAATAGCATTTGAAATGAAACTTATGGCAAGCTCAAGTTATAGCAAATTATTTCATGCATTTCAATACACTGGCTAAACACAGTCCCATGAACAGTGAAAACATGCAGATGTGCTTTCCATTTTGAGAGAGATTTAGGAATAGGTTTCCAGATTTCCAAAAGAATGATAATTTTTTTTTTTTTGTATATTTGTGACTCCACTTTAAGTTTGCAAAAATACATTACCTGCAAATTTTCAAATGAAATATACAGAGTTACAATCAGACCTTCAACTCAAAGTGAAATGTGGTCATATTTCTTTATCAGGCTTTTGTAAGACTTGTTTTATCCAATAAAAATAGCTCTCACTTCAAAGTCACACCTTGTTCATATCATCACTTTTGGGCAATAAGTACATTTGTGAACAATTATTGTCAAGGATGAAGTACAGAAAGGGTAATATTTCATCAAAAATCTCTGATGAACACCTTGAGAACTCATTAGGAATGCCAGTCACTGCCCTTGAACCAGACTGATGCATTAGTTTCACAAAAACAAGGGCAAACATCCTATTAGTTTGATGTTTTAAGTTTTTATAGTGTATATTAATGTTTTAATAAACAATACATTCAAAATATGTCTTGTTACTTATTTACATTAGCTTTATTATATATTTTATATGTGGCCCATTATATTCCTTTCTGCTTAGTGCAAGCCAGGCAAGTCAGAAGGTTGGACACCCCTTCCAAAGAGTGTGGGAGACCAAATTCGATTAATCCTACAGCCTGAGTAGCTATGAATGTCTTGCTTTGATGAGAAAGAAAACAATGACTATTTTTTATTGTCTGGTTTGAAGTGAGTTGATTTAACTAGTATTATTGTTGTCTTCTCATGGCCCTATGAAGAGATCTTTAGGGGAGACTTCTGTGGGAACTCAGTCATTAAAGTACTTCTGTCTATAACTCTAGGGCATCCACAAAAGTTCAAAGGCTGTGACAGCAGCCTAGAGGACAAAGCAGTATCAGGACTTGCTTGTTCCTCTTTGCTTATGGTTGAATGGTCATTGATCACAATGCTGGTCACTTGTGCTCTGTATCAACTTATAGTGCTACAATTTTTATTTTTTTTTTTTCAGTTTGAGGGACAAAAAACTAAAAGAGATGAGGAATCACAGACACTGAAGGAAAGGCAAATCAAATAGGCTTGCATACACTCTTGCTTGACTAAAGTAGCCAAACTCACTGTGCATGATTAAGATTTAGGGTTTTGATAATAAAGTAAGAGGAGTTATGTGAAGATGCTCATCATCAGACTTGAGGAGAACCGGTCTCCATGCCATGGACTCCAAATTGCTGGAAGAAAGATTAAGTGTTGACCAACACTGCGCTCTTAACAGAAGTGGTGCATAATGAGCAGAGCTAGAATGAACAGAAGTGAGAAACAGCCCCAGGAAGCAGCCTTTAAGATGAATGCAGAAAGGCAGCTTCTTCAAAATACTGTGGTGTCCACTTATGAAATGTTTCTAAAGCATACATATTCTGAGGAAATATATCATTGCTTTACCCCTTTCACCGTGAGAAGCATTTTTGAGATTTTTGATCTACTTGTTATGCATTTATCTGTACCTTACTTTTTGCTAAAAGTCTTCCTCTCTCCTCAACAGTAATTATTCAAAGTTCAGTGCATAAAACGTCCAGTCCACATATTTATCTTCTTCCATTGTTGTTTGTGTTGAGATCATACAAAATAGACTTTTATCTTTACAACATGTATTCTGATAAAGAGCTAAATATTGTGCATAAAAATAATATTCATCGACAGTGAACATCCTGGTTTTAATGACTGAAGTATCAAAGAGCACTTTACTCCATAATTAGATGTGCTTTGTGCTAGCAGTGAGAATTAGTCATTTATTCTTACCTGACAGGAATCTACTCCTCCCATGTCATAGCCTGCACAGATCATATTCTCAGTAATAGTATATTCTGGCAAAAATTCTTGGCATTTTTCATTTAAAATTAGAGGGACCTCTGCTTCTTGCAATATATTTGAAGTGGGACCTGATGAAAATACAGAGTACATTTACGTGCTTCATTAAATATGTATAACACGTTCAGAACACTGATAGCTTTGTTCTTGTTCCAACATGTGGGCATGTTACTGAACAGCAGGAAGCCCTGCCAGACTACTGTATTATTCAGGTTTATGCCCCTGTAACACAATCACTGATTAAATGGTGCTCATTAACTGAATCCTGTCTTTCATTTGTGTAATGGGACTGAATTTGGTTGTAATTAAATGAAAGTTACTAAAATCAATGACTATGAACTTACTGTAGAGAGATCTAAGAGCTTATTAAAGGCCTAGAAGCTTGGATTTTCTGGTGTTTCCACACTATTCATTGTGTATCTTTGATTGCATATATCTAGTTTTTACAAGCATTTCTATTACTAGTTCTTACTTAAAACTTTAAATACAATTCTACTCTGAAAATATGGATGCAAATATGTACAAGCAACCATGGAAGTGAAATTGCATGTTCATTATTTTACGGAGACTCCAAATTGTGATATGCCTGTGAAATACAAATAGAAAGTACATTTCACACTACACTCAGTATTCTTGGCTTCTGGGGAAAATTATTTGCACGCTGTCAGAAACACGAATCTTTCTTCTTTCTGATCCCTTCATCTCCCCAGTTATCTGGAAATAAGATGTTCATATTCTGTAAATTGAGAAAAGTACTCCTCATAACTCCTAAGGAGATGCAATAAGTTCTTTTATTAATTTAATGATTGGAGATGTATATATTTTTTCTAATAAGTATGTTGTAACTTTATTACTTTAGACAAGAAATGGTGAGGGAGTGGAATAGTACCTTTTTGTAGAAGAGCATATCTCTAACCTGTTTGAACTTAGCAGCCCCTGTGGAATCAGGAGCAAATTTTCCCAGCATAATTTACCCACCTTCATATCTAACAGCACCCCAGCCAGCAATGGAACAGTTAATTCCTGGTAGAAACTGTTGATTTTTTTGTGGTAAGCAGATAGGTTGTATGTAATCTGTGAATGCAAAATAAGCAATCAATTTCAATCTCTTTTCTTTATTCTTTTTTTTTTCTTTTTTTTTCTTTTTTTAATGAAGTCACAAAAGAAAGTATTCATTAATTCATTTTTGGGACACAGTGACCAGGAAATAGTGGATGAACTCAAGAATAATAAGACCGTACAAAATGTACAGCCATTCCATCACCCCCATATAGTTAGCTTATTTAGGATTTAGAGTAATGTATACATTTTGTGGAAAAATACAAACTCACTTACTTACTTGTATATTGAACTTTGTACTGAAGATGCATCAGAGCAATATCACTGTCTTTTGTAAGTTTGTTATAATGAGGATTTATAACTATTTGATCAATGTTTTGAACTACCGTTGAAGTGTCTGTCATATTCGACTGGTCATACAAGCCAAGAACTGCTTTCCATGTAGATGGTTGTAATTGTCTCCTGGAAGTTGCAAGGAATATTCATAATTATGAATGATTAATGAACCTTCTGAAAAATATGTTAGATAAAATGTTAATCTTTAATCTCATTATAATAAGTAGCATGCTGTCAATTTCCCCTCAATTAATAGGAGAATGTATCAGATGTCCTTACAATTTTGTGATAGTTACACTATCTTAAGCATCCATACTGTAGAAGTATGTGATTGACTTTTGATGTTAAGCTTATATGCATTATTTAAAAGAATTAATCATACAGCAGTGCAGTGGAATAAGATATATTAACTAAATCACTATGTCTTTTTTAACATTGGAAAGAATACTGCTGACTGCCCACAATGCAATTAGCAATTAGGTTCTAGTTAGAAAATTATGGAACTATCTAAAGAATAATAGATTACACTGTTGTAGAAAATACTTCAGCTCATTGACTCAGAAAATTGGTCCTCTGGTTTTTTATCTAAGTTGAAACAAATATGTTCAGACAGCTATGGCATAATTCTATGTGCTTTTTTTTTTCTTTTTTTTTTCTTTTTTTTTCTGAGCCATCTATGCTGGTTTGAAACTGTTCCTAAGCTAGTGAATGTATGTATTTGCTAGATTTTTTAATCACCCAGTTCATTTTTATTCTAAAATATTATTTCAGTCTGCTTGTTGTATGGAATTGGTTTCTGTTTATCTTTTTGACTGATATCTGGAGGCTACCTTGTTCTAAATTAGCATTTCAGTTAAATATTCAGAATTAAGAGCTAAAAATGTAAGCTGTTGCTTAAAGGAAAACTCCAGCAAATTCAAGACAACAAAATGATATCTAAGTGAAAACAGAAAAGTGAAATAGATGGACAGGAAGCACCAATATAATTGTGGATTTATCATGTGCAAACTGACATGGCTTGATTCCCCTCATTTCAAGGGCTTTGTGTGGATTATACTCCTGTAATGGAATGAGGAGGCATTCTTATATTGGCATAGTCTCCCAGTATTATTATTTAGCTACTTATAATGAAAAGTCTACTGTAATTTTGAATAATAATGTTTGTCTTTTGCTATTGCAGTTTCTGAATGTCTTCTTCAGTACTATTTTCTATTACAGATATTATGGAAGCAAATCTTAGAAAATATTTATGTGCATCACTTCTTTGTGGTACAAATAACGCTATCTGGAGGACATTGCAATATTGCCTGATTAATATTTATGAATTAAGATTCATTCCAATTATGCACAGAAGATCTTGATCGATCTCTGATACTTAACAGGCAGAATGGGCAACACTGAATTTACCTTTCTTAGATACTTAATCCATTAACCACTACATACTATCCTCTAACTAGTAACAGAGATTCCTCTGAGTAATGGAGGTCCCCATTACTTATAGGTAAAGTAAAATGTTCAGTATTAATACCATATATTTTAAATGTTCATTGATCAGAAAATGGTTCTTGGTTTCCTTGACTGTCTCCTTTAAAATAAGGACTGAGGATTTACTAGTACATAGCAGAGCCTTTACTTTGTGTGATTCAAAACATAGTAATTAAACAGTGAAGTAATTATTTTTTTATATTAGAATCACAAATTATTCATTATCTGATACATCTTTAGTCAATCTGCACATAAAGCAAGTGTTTCATGTTCTTTCTTAAAATGAAAAAGACATGGTATGGATATCATTTGGCCATCTCAACTAGTCAGCAGGATGCCCTGCAGTCAGTGGAGACAAAGATGCATTTGTGAATATGTAATAATTTCATTTCAAACATCTAAAAAGTACCTCCTACCAATGATTTCAATATGATCCTTTGAAAATGTGATTTGCTCTGTAGAAGACCAACGAATGTCTCAAGATTATACTTCAGCCCAACTTCACTGACAGATATCCACCATTTGGATATTTGCATACTGTGGGAGCATCAGAATGCATTAACTTATCAGTAAAGTCAATGTTACCCATATACACAGTGTGCTGCTGTCACCAGCCATTCCTCATTGACAAGTGAGGCTCCACAAACGGGTCTGGAATTAAAATGAAGTGACACAATCCAAGGCCAAGACTCTCTTCTGGCATCACTTCCACCTACAATCCTTGTTCCTTTGTTCTCAATTTCCAGGCGTTTTCCACAAGCTAAAATAAATGCATATATGTATTTTAAATAAATAAATGCAGATTTGTAGAAGAACATGGTACGCTTTATTTGAGTACTTAAATTCTTGGAAAAAGTATTGGTACCACCTGACCTGCTATTCAAAAATATTATTACTATGGAGAAAAGTTTGCCATTTTATAGTTGAAATCAAGATGCAACTTCATAACTTGGATTTAGATGTTTTATATCCTCAGATCTTAACTTTTTTTTATATATTTCCTTTCAGTATAGACCCGTCTCCAGTGTATACTTAACTCTGAAAACAAGCGGAGATTGTAAATTTTGCTGTGTTTATATCATTACAAGCATAGCTTTTATAGTCCATTTCCTAACCTTTCAATTCAAACTATAAACATTAGGCTTTATGGACTGAACAATCTGATTTCTGTGTGAAACATTCCCAGGGTAAATGTACTTACATTTAATGTTACACTGCAGATGAATCACCAGGTTGTTTAAACAAAGTTCTCTGGAAGGAAATTATAATTAAATCACAAGTATCTGCACACTAAGTAACTCTCTCATATATATAAAAGGTACATTAGTTTCATTAGTTTATCTAATATTTAAATCTAGCATTTTGGCCACTGTCCTTTGTGCTATAATAATAGTTTAATTGTAAATAGAAAGCATTATATTGTATCTAAGATGAAATGCACATGTTGTTCTTTAATAGACATGATGTATGCTATGGACATAAAAGTAGATTCCTCTGGTGTTTTAAGGCATGAGTCGTCTGTCCATGACAGATTCTAAATAAAATTGTAACTGCATATGGCATTTACTTTACCTTTTGAGAAGTTTTCAATAACTTACCACTAGAGATCAGTGTAACCAAAGAATTTTGAAATGGTTAGTTTGATATCACTGTATCTTTTTTACTAAGATTATAGTGCACAATAAAATATATAGCTGCATATAGAGGGGAAGGAATTATTTAGCAGAGATATAAAGCCAGAGCCTGAAGAGCATGAAACCACAGATCAAAACTACTCAAGCATTTCTGATACCTAGAGGTTTTAAGATTATCTTCTTAGCTTGTAATGAATCTGAACAGTGTGTGTGCTAGCAATTTAAATTGGATACACAGATATATATCAGAAAAAAAAAAACAACAAGAAGTCAGCTAAGGGCTAGGTCACAGTATGCATTTCCATTTCATTTTTTCAAAGAGATCAAAGGAAGCATTCTTTAAGCATAATATAGCATTATGCATCCCTCACTATATTGCACTAAATTTGGCATTTTTTTTGTGAAAGAAATAATGAGTGACAGCCCAGCAAGTGAGAACATATAACCTTCCCCTCCATCCCTATCTAATTAAATCTGCATTATGCTGAGTGTAAGAGGGTGAAATATGCTTCCAGCCCTGTATTGTATCATACATACTAGCCAATCTATTACTCAATTTGTTAGATTTGTCCCTATTTTTATGTTGAAATTGGGGTCTATCTCCCACCATCAATACATCTACCAATTGCTTAGTAGAAGGTACTTTATGGGAGTCTAGTTTTTTGTTTATTTGGGGTAAGTTTCCAGTATGAAAACCATTTCCCTGCCTGCATTTCAATTTACCAGTCCTCGGTTAACTCTTGGTTAGCTCAGGAGAGTCCGAAAGGCAGTAGAGTCACACTACATATGCTGAATACCCATTCTATGTACCTCTATGAGTGTCATCTGTGAAGAAGCATGCTGGGAAGAAATCTGAAATCTATGAGTATGGTCTCACTTAGGAATGGCAAAAAAAAAAAAAAAAAAGTGCCTGTAGCATCTGCTCATGTGTATCTTCAAAGAAGAATTTTGGCCCATACAAAGCAATTCTGCTAAGAAATCCATTACCTAATGGCATCAGAGAACAGTTATGCTGTTTCTGTACCACAGCTTTCAGGTATCTGTGTGACCCTTTGCATTTGTGGTTGTTACTCATGAAACTAAGACCAAAGGCAATGTGAGAAATACCTTTTTAAAATTTGTTTGGCAATTTGTTTTTTTAATTATCAAATCTATGTGATCATTTTAACGTACACCCAACAAAAGCATGTGAGACTTTAATGGTGTCACTCTGTAAAATGATTCCCATCAGTTTTCTAAATGAAAAATATCTACCTAGATACCCATTTCATCAACAAAAATACAAATAAGATTAATGAATTTATTCCATTCACTCCTGCATTAATTATCTTTATGTGCTTAAGAGTTATTAACAGAAGACATCTGCTGTTGTTTAAGATCTCTTGTGGTTATCCTTATTAGACATATAGTCAAGAAAAGAATGAAAAGTAACTTGCAATGGTATCTCAATTTTAAAATATCCTTTTACCACCAGCAAAAATGATAAATGTTGGGATTAAGAGAGTATAACTGGAACAAATAGTGTGTGTATATATACATATATATATATATATATATATATATATATATACATACAAATAGTGTATATATATATATGTATATAATATAGAAATAATACAACATATCAAATTAAGAATTCCCACCCACTTTCTTATCATGTGGTATGCTCATAAAGGAAATCTGAAAGAACATGGACTGTTGACATCCTCCACGTCATTTCAGCATTTTAGCAATTACACAGTAATTTTCTGCATCCATGCTTGTGATAGGATTCCAGGATAATGTTTGTTACAAACCTCCTGTAAGCTGAAACTCTGTAACTGAAGTCATTATATAATGTTTTATTTGATGGTGGCAATCCTTTCTAATTTTTAGAGGTGTACTTAAATCCCAATATTTCCTGAGAAAATAATCCTGGGCAAACATTAAATTTTCATTTAATTGACAAGAAACACTGACAGTTTGTATGACTTTTCAGAATCACTTCAGGTGTTATTCGGACTGAGGAAGATAAGGATGTAATGCATTCCAAGTATCATCTCATCTAATGATAAATATGGAGACATGACATGAGAGTGACACGTGGAATCATTTTTGAACTAAATTAATTTGTCTAAACATAGATATGGCTGTTGTCCTAAGTGTCTTATCTATAAACTCAATGGATTACAAAATGTGATTCATCTTATTCCAGAAAAGATAGCTTGACAAATTAGAATTTGGAAGTACTTATTTTTCTCTGTTGATTTTAGAGAGAACCAAGAGTGATATCTCCTATAGCCATGGAGAAATGCCACTCAACTTTAATCCTTCTACTGCTGCTTAAGTTTTGATGTATTCATAGTTTACAGATCTCTAGATAAGAAACATTTTATAAATAGCATTTTCAAACAAAATGTGCATGTAAAAAGAAATGTAAAAGTAACAGTATTCATTTCCACAATAAATATATAAAAACGTATACATTACATTAGTATATCACATAAAATTATATTGAATGCTAAAAATGCATCAACCGTCTCTCCTTTAAAATTTGCAATAGGGAAACAAGAATGTAAGGTGGAAAAAGTGAACTGCCCAATGATATATAAAATTCAGCAGTAGATATAGAATAAAAACTATTTTAATGGTCCAGACCTCATACAGAAACATGATAGCCTTTAGATAAACTTAAGCTAGAAATTATTGTATAAATCATAGTCACTGTATTTGCAATTTTCCTTAATATGAGTAAGCAACCTCACTGTACTCACTTTTTTGTAAATATTAGGCTCTGATTAGCTACTTCAGTGATGCTGGCAAATGGACCATCTCCAGTGAATACTACAGTTGATGACATATTTGAATTCCTGGAAGGAAAAGACACACACAGATATTTTTAGAAATTTATCCTGTTTCATTGGTGGAGGACTGTCTGGAAAACAGTTATGTTTGTGGAATTATCTGGAGATGTGTGAGGATTAAAACTTTCACAGATTAAAATGTGGCTTGCCTAACTTCATTCACTTTATCCTAAGAACTCCAGTGCTACAATGATATTAAAATAGAGAGAAAACAATTCTTTTATTGAAAGTAAATTATGAGTTCATCCTTTTTTGTGCCACAATGAATGGTTTGCAATATTGATTCTTAAATATATGGAGACAGATGGTGGTGGTATGGCAGTAAAGACTGAAGCTTCTTGATAGTATCCTATTACATGTTATTGCCATGTGACAGTTGGCAGCAGAGGGGCAGTCTGACAAAATGGCATCTGACACGGAAGTGTGGATGATGTGAAGGTGTGTCATTAAGATTCTCTATGTGGAAAAAATGTCACCCACTGATATTTGTTGACTTGCTGAATGTTTATGGAAACCAAATAGTGGATGTGAGAACAGTGAGGTGCTGGGTGGTACATTTCAGAAGTGGTGATAGCAACAGTGGATTGGTTCTGCTGCTGCAGATTTTTTATGAGTGTGGCATGCAGGCTCTTGTTCATCAATGGTGAAAATGCACAGCTAATAATGGTGACTGCTGAAAGTTAATATTTTGTAGCTGTGAATTTGCTCTATCAAATAGTGCTATTGTGCTCTTTAGTTTCTTTAGCTGTTGTTTAGCTGTTTTCTGTGGAAATAAATAGGAGGTAATATTTTTGCAGAAACCTACTTAAGTGCTGAAATTTCTGGATTACAGGCTGGATCTTCTCTGAGTTTTCCTTTTACATTAGGAACCTTATTTAGCTTCTTCATCTTTCTGAAATAAAATCTAACGTGCTTTTTTGAGAAAACCTTTGGTAATTTCATTTGATTCATTTGTTTTCTTTGAATTCTGGAGATGCACACAGCTGGAGGTTCCTAAATGTTATCAGTGATTGCAAAACCAAGCTGCTCTTCTTTCAATTAACGTATTGATAAATGACGAGTGTTTCAGAAAGTATAAGAAATCATATACTTTTCCTGGAGCAATGCAGTTTAGTAACAGCAATATAGTTTGTTCTGCAGCTTGTTCTTGGTGTACTCAAGACAAAATTTTCTAACAAGATTGCTTTGCTAGAACTGATCAGCATTCAAAATACAGTTAGTTTTTAATTAGAGGGAGTGATAATGGCATATTATGATAGATTTTATCTCCAGTAATCTGGCTTCTTATCATTTCAAAAGGAAGAGAGATTAACACCATGGGCCAGATCCTAAAGGTGATGCGTAATTTGAGTTTTCACTGGGGATCTACTGTTAATGAAAACGATTTATTAGAAATATTGACGGCTATGACAAAAATGGCCTTAAGGAGGCTAACTATGAGTTAAGTAGCCCTCACTAGTCAGAATTTACAGAATAATTTTGGATAAGTTTCCTACGTAGATATTTATGGTTTCAGTCTCTATTTATGTCCCTGATCAGTAACAATAAGCAGTACCAAATGTTAGAAAAGATTCAAAAGTGGTACATTTCTGAATATTATGCTGAATATTATGCTGAATAATAATGCCATTTGTTCAATAACTATATATTTTTTTCTTATCTAAAAAATAAAAATAAAAATTCACATGCTTATTTGAAGAAAATA
This sequence comes from Perdix hodgsoniae, assembly GCA_035772895.1. Lineage (NCBI taxonomy): Eukaryota > Metazoa > Chordata > Aves > Galliformes > Phasianidae > Perdix > Perdix hodgsoniae. The sequence continues at coordinate 2,936,058 of JAPSGF010000033.1, forward strand.
TATTTACAGATTTTTCATTCTATTGTTTAATTTTTAGGCTGCAGGATATTTGTAATTTGTTTTATTTGTGTTTAAGTTGCAGGGTAGTGTTTCTGCTTTGTCCACTGATTTTATGACAAATGGGAAAACAACACTAAAGCATTGCAGCAAATTGTCAATAGTGAACACTTTCTTTAGTATAAAAGAAAAGCCTTGTTCACATGTGGATTCATATGAAGAACAACTATTTCCTAACTGCTGATGTGCACACAATATTTTTATAAGAAATCATGCAAATAGAAAATAAAAATAACCTCTCTAGGCTTTCTTGATTTGAAAAGAAGCATCTTATAAGGGGGGTAAATAAACGTTGCTCACAGTTTCTGAACCTGAGTGGACCTAAAAATCCCCAAAAAACCTATGAAACTCCTCCTGTGGCTTCCAGGTGACAATGGACATAACATTAAGTCTATCACCAAACTATAAAGATCGTTCTCATTCTGGCTGCAAACGGCCTCAATACACTGAGAAATGGTTCTTTTCTACATCCAGCCAATGACTTTTACAGCATTTTGTCACACTGGAAAGCCTGGATCTGGCAGTCAAAACGATTTTATCTGGTATTTCTAGTAGCTAGTCATGTAGCTACTATTACTGACCATTCAGTAGTGGAGTAAATGAAAATGAAAGTGACCTGGGCATCTCAAACATGAGATTTTATTTTAGTTAATTAATTCTCTAGAATTTTATGAGTTCATGAATAAAACAGGCTGCAGATCTGCCAACACTGGTCTCAAAGAAACAAATATGTTTGAAACCAGACAAAGAAAATGGTGGAAAGTTCAGTGTCTGATCTGATGGCTTGAAAAAAACAATGCTAATACAACAATAATCAGGCACGGCAGTGTCATGCACACAGTCACAAAGCACTTGCTGAACAAAGGATTCTTCTTCAGGTTTGTCAGTTCCACCACTCTGTGCACCTTTTACTCTGGACTCACTAAGAGTATTTGTGAATTATTTCCCTAACCTGTATTTTGTAGATGCACACATGGGCATCACTCTAGATTTGCTTGTTTGGCACATATCACAAATACAACAGCATACTTGAAGAATGGAGGCAAAAGTATTCTGATGTGTGATATACTAGAATCTGTTTGAACATTACACTTTCTAGCTCAGCTACAAAAATAATCATCATATGCTGCAGGGCATAATTTCACTCCTTTTCATAAAATAAACAATAAATGAGACTAGTGAATGTATAGGCAGTTAATAGCAAGAGTGAATAATCCCAGATTAACCTTAGCCTCTATCTCTGATAATTCCAGGTAATTATTCAGTAGAGCAGCATGAGATACAGCCTACCAAAGACCTGCTATTACAAACATCCATTTAACTAGCAAACATGGTGCTAGTTGTTAACAAATATGCCGCTGTTGCTGCAAGGAGATAGATTCAAAGAAGGTATAAATAGTGTGATGTTCAAGGGATTTCTATATATGTGTGAAAGTTCGTTCTGTTATCAGGATTTTTAACAGAAGTAGCACCCAAGATATCAGAGGTGATGCAATTTACTAACCAAACTAACCAAGAAACTTATAAGAATTCTTTTTTTTTAGTGTATTTGACACTAATGTAGAGACAAACTCTGAAACATATTAATACAGAATGTTATCACAACAGCGTAAGTAGTTTTAAAATGTTAATAGAAAATGTCATGGAAAACAAAGCTCAGTGAAGCCTATCAATTATTGAAATATAAACTAAACCGTTAGACCACAAAATGACTAGTATTCAACAGTATTAGACGAAAAAGAGGCAGCAACAGGCAGGGAGAAAGAGGGAGAGGAAGAAGGCTAATGGCCATTGTAAATGGATGAGGTATCTGACTCGAAGAACACTTAGTCATACTTTCTATGTCCTTATATACGTACATAAAAAAGATAATTACATACCGATATTACAAATAGGATTTGTGCATCTGATATGTACACAAAAGCACTACTTAACCAAAGGAAATAGGAATAAAAATGTACATATTCATTGGATGATTGAAAATGCTTTCAAATAAGATTTTGTCTTTTTCCTAGCCCTCTTTACCATGCCATTTCTACAGTTAATTTATGAGACAGACATTTGCAGGCATCTTACTTTTGTTGGAGAGCAACATAATAAACTGCAAGCTAAGAATTTTATTTGATTATTTCTTGAGTAAATTACGTTCCCTAAAAACCTCGGCACTGTAGGAAAGACATTTATTATTCATTGGATGGCAGTGAAATTTCATGCAGTGTAAGTGGGGCCAGAATTTGAGCCATAAATTTTTGTAAAAATACAACACTTCTGCACTAAACTCTCCTCGCCTCTTCCTTGGAAATTCTGCTGATTAGCAGCAACTGAAGACAAATCTGCTTTTTTAGTGATATGCTTCCCTTCTTCCTCCAGCTGCAAACACACCTCAAATGAAATAGTTTCCTACCCAACAACTCATGTTTGATGATAGGTATGAAATGTATTGGGAGCTCACTTACAGGATATTCAAGTGGCTATCTTGAATTTACTTGAAATGAACATCAGCATGACAGTAAAGTAGCAAAGGCTCTTGTTTTCTCAAGATTTAATTTTGTGCGGTTCTCGCAAAAATGAAGACATAAATGATGACACGGTGATAGAAGACTAATGCTTTCACATGCACCTCACAGTGTTCTTCAATATGTGTACTCATATTTAATCTGCTGTATTCAGAGTTAGCAGCACAGTGATGAATGACATAAAAATAAGCATTGTGACACATACAAATTTCTTCACTGATTTTGAGCTTCATTTACTACAGAAAAGTATATTTGTTTCAGTTTTTATAGGTGGTAACAATACCACTAAAATGATGAGAAAAACACAAATTCACAAACTCAGCAAAGCTTCAAACAAGTTACAAGAGCATTTAATATTTTCACTCACCCTAATCCCAGCTGCTGGCAAACACTGTCTGAAATCTTTTCATTCCAATCATCTGCACATGCCAGGTGCCATACCTTCCCAATCCTGACCTGTACCAGTCCTTCAGATCTTGCAGAACCATTAAGCAATCTCACTGTAGACCAAATTGGACAGAAGCATTTTAGACAGGTGATTAAAATACAAAGCAAAACCACCCCCAACGAAAAACAACACAGTATGCACAGATTTTTTATTGCCAGCAAAGAACAAAAAAAAGTAAAGACATACGATGCACTACAGCAGTAATAAACCCAGCATATCCAGGATGTTGCATTCCTATAGGGAGGAAACATTATCTTCTTTTATATGCTTTTTCAGTGCTTTATATGCTTTTTTAACTGCCACGGGACAGTTTCATAGCTTGTATTTTGCAAGTGTCTCGTGAAAAGACAGCAAATAGTACATCTTCCATCTGCTCTAAACAATTTTTATTCTTAGCCAGCACTATGTAATTTCCAACTGCTGTGTGAAGTTTTAGTTATACAATGGCCAGTAAGGATAACTGGAAATAAAGTTTAAAAACACAGCTAACTGAAAAACAGGATTATCCAGGTTCAGTTGCTATAAGAATTTTCGCTTTCATTGCAGCTTATTTTAAAATAATAGTAACAACAATAAAGCACTCTCAAAAACCAGTATTTCCATCAAAAAATTTTCCAAAAGAGAGTATTCAGAAGAAAAATTTGTAAAATCATTGATAATATGGTGAAAAATGTTATGCTATTGGCACGGTGACAGAGGAAGTTGGAGTAGAAGGTCAACATAATCCTGTCTATAGCGCAAGCTAAAACTGCATTTGAAACAAGTAATAGTTATTACCAGCATGAAGAAGAAAAAAAGCCCGAGGTATTTGTAATTTAATACTTACAGATTTTTTTTTAAATAATATTAGCTCTTCAGAAAACTTTTTTCCGCTGCTTTTTCCATAATAGTTAAAGCCTACCCATAAATAAATAAATAAATAAATAAATAAGAATTTAGGAACTCCTCTTCGAAACCCAGAGCACATGAATGAAGTGATATATGGGAGCAGATTAATGTTAAACTTCAATCACACTAAATTTTGGAGCACTATTAAAAATCTCAGAATTGCATGCAGTTTGAGATTTCTCCAAATTATTTTTGACACATTTCCTCTATCCTACTTGAAATATCATTCCTCTTCCTTTCTCCTCATCACTTCCATATTCATCTCCGAAAACACTTATGTTAAGCAATGAAAGACTTACTGAACACTCAAAAATATTTAATTCAAATGTTCGTATATTTTAGTACTTTCCATATGAAGATATATGCTATGTCTTTCCTTTGCTGCCCATGGGGAGTTTCAAAAGTTGGGAGTATTTGAAAATGCCAGTTTGTCAAGTTTAAAATAGCAGGTACGATAAGAAATTGAAATTCAGGAAAAGGAGAAAGTATTTTGGATGCTGAAAAGACTCAATGTTATGGTATCTAATTAAATTTTCATTTTATTTTAAAGATTAAATTGATTCAGCCAACTTTGGATTAAATGGGCTTTTGGAAACAATTCTGCCAGTCCTTTAATGTGAGGTAATTTGTTAAGAAGGAATAGACAACCTATGGCAAAATAAATCTTTGGGAAAATGTACAAAACGTTAATGTAGGTGATGATAACTTCACATCTTCTTTAGCAACGTCTGGAACAAAACTTTCCAGGTCCTCTTTGCTTAAGAAGAAGCTGAAGTGAATTTTATTTTGTTCATTTTAAAAGGCAGAATATTATTGCAACAAAATAACTAAAGCATTAATATAAAGGTCAAATTTGGGCTTTCATACACATATATACATATAAAAAATGTTGAAATCAATAAGAACTGTCAACATACATCTAAGGACATATCTGAAGCACAGAAGTCCTCCTTAAAACAAAGGCGGGTGATGATGTATAGACCTTAAAAGCCTGATTTTAACTTTCCCATTAGTGCTCCATAATACAGTGTCAGAAAAGCACTTTGTCAGGAAAGGTAATTTGGTTCCTGCTCTAGGCCCAACATGATTTTACACCAGTTTTACACTGAAGTTATTGTTTAGGGAATATTATTTCCATGTTATATGAAATGAAGCCATATGTTGTAGACCTAAATTTTGGAAATGGCCATTTTATTAGATGATTAAGCAACAGTTGCTATTGCTTTCCCTATTGTAGGAATCTGCACATTCACAGTGAGCAACAGATGCCACTTTTGCAGCTGTGTCATGTCTTCACCCTCTGGCAATGCCTACATGAGATGGAGTCCAAGCAGTCTGGAGGGTTCCGTGTGCTGCAGTTTGACTCCCCACTCACAGAAGTATTTGAGAGCTTCTGTCAAGAAGATTTAACTTTTACCCCACACTACAGCATTTATACTGCTATTAATCTCAAATTAATGGGAGGAAAAAGTGATAAAATTTGGAAATCTGAAATGGATGTAGGGGATAGCATGTAATGAGTTTTCATTTTATTTTGCGGTCATTATAAGCAGTCACAAGTTTAAGCATAGAGTAACTTTCTTCCTTTACCAGAAACTTCTACCAGATTACATACAATGACTCAGAAATGTGATTTTGCTTTTCTGCCCCTGACAAAGCCAATAGGTACTGATGTGTAAATTTGCATTCCTTGCATGTAGATGCAGTAGTTTACACAAGCTGTGTTATTGTGCCTGTTTGCCTAGGTAACACCTACAAAATACACATGCATCCTTTTTCTATGTATGAAGGGAAACTCACTGCATTTTTCTTCATCAGAGCCGTCTTCACATTGAGGTAGCTTATCACAAAGGTTATCCAATGGTATGCACTCTCCACTACCACACTGATATTCTTCAGCTGCACAAGCTCCTAAAGGAGAACAGGAAAGGAAAAGGAAATTTTAATTACTAGGTTATGTTAATGTTTAATGCAGATCATCCAGTTTACCAGAAAATAAAATTGACTGAATAATACAGAGGACTTTTTCCTAATGCCCTTCTGCTCTAATTCTCTGTTCTCTATTTCCTTGCTTCCCATACAGAGTATGCTTCATATACAGAATAAATACAAAGCTATAATTATTTCTGTATCCAAGGTGTATTTTTAATGATGCAGTTTATTTTGTGGAAATCTTATTTAAGGCAAGACAATTGATCCACTTCTAAATTTTTAATATCCATATAACATTATTCATTTGACAGTCAGAATGGACTGTTGTGTAACATGTATGGAAAAGAATATGATTTCCAAACACATTAACTGGCAACAGCAGATGCCAGATTTTCCACAAAAATTATTTTGCATGGATAGATGAGAGCAAGATTTTTCAAATCTGCCTTCAAAAAAAAAATCATATTTTATACCATAATAAGTATTTATTGTCAAATTATGCTTCCTTATCAAAATCTCAATATTTCATGGAAAAGTAAAATGTGAAGAAAAATCTTCTTTTCTTCTAAAATTCACTTAATGGCAATGCTTTTATCTTTGACCTGTAGGCTAATGAAATTAATGTGTGTCCTTTGGCTGCAAAGATCATGAATAAGCATAATTCTTTTGGAAATGAAAACCTTTCAATATATTTAAGAAGAACTGGCCATGTCCAGTTCTTTGAGTACTCTGCCTCACTAAGCTTAATTCTTAATTTACAACCAAATGTGGGGAAAGGTTCGTTTTTGCTGAACCAGCTGAAAGAAGTCTTAGCATTGTTGGGCTTAATAAATGTAATAGAGAAGGAAGAAAGAGAAACAGTAAAATGAACTTATGCCACTATGAACCTGCATCTCAGTCTTGTACAACGGGAGTTGATTTTGCAACAATAAATCAATGGTTAAGATTTTTCAGATATTAAGAAAATTAATATAAGTGCTACTGCTAATCTGTAAAAGAGTTCCAGCTAGTTAACATGCCTGAAGATACTTGTCTTTATGATATTTAAAGAAAAAAAAGTGTAGATTCTTGTTTTCTTTCTCTTCATGCTAGTGAATGGTACTGCACACATTTCTGAACACACACTGCTTTTCCATTCTCTTATTTCTGTTGTAAGACTTCTACAAAAATAACACAAAACCTTTAGTTAGTTTCAGTAAGACTTGTTCTAGAGATACGGTAAGGATTTGTCCTAGTAAGCATGCTGCTCTTGCATATACTTTTGGATTTGGCTCTATTTTGCGTGTTTTTGGAGAGACAATCACTGAATTTTGCAAATGACAGGTCTAATTGCAATCAAGAAAAACAGAACTATTTCATCAGGAGACAGTCTAGGACCAGAAACACTGCTGTCCAAATATATAAAAGTACCTTTTTCCAGATCCTTCACGTATTAAATGCACTGCTGGCAAGTTTACAGAGGACACAAGCTAAGTGGTGCAGTTGATACAACAGAAAGAAGGGATGACATCCAATGGGACTTGGAGAAGCTTGAGAAGTGGGCATATGTGAGCTTAATGGGACTCAGCATTGCTCTTGAGTTGAGGCAATCCTAGATATGTGTACAGACTGAAAGAAGAACTCATGGAGAGTAGACCTGCGGAGCATGACATGGGTGTCCTCCTCATGGACTAAAACCTGGCCATGATCTAGCAGTACGCACTCCTATCTCAGAAGACCAATTGTCAGACATTAGTGACATCATCAAATGTGTGAAAAAGTGATCTCATGATAGAGCTTAGTATTTGCTCTCTTAATATTTAAAATGTTTATCAGCCAAAATAATGAATCACTTTTTGCATACAATTGCAGAGAATTGGAGATGGTACGGATACTGACCAATAGGTCATTTTGTAAAGTATCAAAAATGTCACTTTTTATTCTAGAAAACATAAAGTGCAGATGGGTAACTGCTAATCTTTTTAACTTCTTGGTATTTCTGTTGACTAAGGACAGAGAGACAAGTGCACTTCAATTGTATTTCAGCTCTGGTATAAGCTCTTAAAGACAGGAGATCATATACTTACCTAGATGGTAGCCAGTAGTAAAGTTTGCAAGAAATCCCTTCCTTGTTGAAATCTTGTCCGTAAAAAGAGTTACTGTCATCTGGTTTGTTGTGGAGAAGACATCAGGCAATGGGTCATTTCCTGTATAGACAGCTATTCTCCAGGAGAACATGAAGACATTTATGTTATTTTGTTCTTATTTATTTCAAATTGTTTTAGGATTCAATGCAAACACTGCTACTGCACGAATGCAACTATTTCTCAAAACTAAATGCAATAAGATTGCAATGACCAAAGCTCAACCCCTAATTTGACACATCAGAACAGAAAATAAGGTTTGACCAAGACACTGTTTGTCCAGGAACATGAGCAGCCTTATTTACTGTGAAGTTATTTTCTCTTGGATGTATGACAAACTGAGTCTTTACAAACACTTTGGAAATGCAGTGTCACATATGGTATGTAATCTCAAGTTCTTCTCGTAGTTTCTGACATCTTCATAAATATGAAGAAATAAAGAAGAAAGAATTAATTTCCTTTACATTTGATCCACCAATTGGCTTGAGTGGCCTGACTGCATTCATTTTACTACATATCAGTGTTACTTGCCCAAAAGTAAGGAATCTTGTCCTCTGCCATCTCTGACTTCAACAACATCATAAATATTTTCCAGATCAAAAATCTGAAAATGAAGTTGAATGTTTTTTCCTTTTTCGGCATTTAAGAACCATACACCTAGAAAATAGTAACACACAAACACAAAAATCATCTTATTGCTTTTTAGAGTTTACTGTGCAATTTTCATGAAAAAAAAATCTCAGCAGCAATATTCAGAGTCACCCAAGAGATGTAGAAGTTTAAATTTTAGCTTTAAAAAGAACTTATGCTGTCAAGACCCAAAATTTTGTTGACTCTGGCTCTCTAAAATACCTTTGAAAATTGAATTTAAGCTTCTAATACATACATGCACTTATTACCATTCATGGCATCTGCAGTTTTCTCTGACATAAAAAGGGTAATTATTTTGTACATATGAAAACATGACAAATAGTTAATCCTTATGCTATTTGATAGTAAAATATTTTCTATCATTGTTCACAGAAAACTGCCTTTAAAGTTATTTACAGAAATAGGATTTGCCTCTGTTTAACCTTACCATATTTATTCTGTGTAAGTGAGGAAATCTTGCAAAGTTAAAAATAAACAACATAAGACACTTCTCACTTCATAGAAGGAAATATATTTTCTCACTAGTTAGAATCTCATCTGGGAACTTGTGAAATTAACACCTGGCAATGAGAGCCATATCTCAAATGGGACAGAAACACAGACTAACATTTTTTGTGATTAGCATCACAACACAATTCTACAGTTAAAGGTGAAGTAATAAATAATTGAAATTTAATTAAGAAGAAACAGCAAAGTTCCCTTCCTTGCTTCATCCATCAACTGCACATGGCATATCACCTTGAAACATTGTAAGTCTAATTTTCTTACCAATTTTGTCAACTCTATCTTAATATAGATCAAGTAACATTAGTAGAATAATGCCGTCTTTTCATCAATATGTTAAGAAACATTCAATAGAGAAGTAATCAGTTGCAAAATGCATACATTCTTTCACCTTAAAAAGGTTAGCTATTTAACAGAAGTGATGACCAGGCTACTAACCTGGCAAATACATTGAGGTGAAATGTTAAAATGCAAACGTTCAGGACTTTGTCTGTTGTGTTGACATAAAAATATTTGACATGAAAGATGTCATGCAACTGGCCAGTCTGCAACATAATAGTTATGCTCATGATAATAATTTTTTAATCAACTGGCACAAAATTCCTTAGCTTCTGCTAAGTGCCATGTGCATAGACTTTAATTAAAAGAGCCCACTGTGTTTAGCTAAAATCTTTTTGGCTTGGCAGTAGGAAAACACATTTAGAACTGCTATTCAGCTAAACTTTTCCTGAAGACTTGGAGAAGAACAACTTACAGGAAGCTTGATTAGGATAATTGTTTGGAAAGTTTTCAGAGCTGAATGTACTGTTTGGCTCCCAGAGTTCAACTGGACCCCCACAGTCAGCTGAAAAAGAGAGCATTACAAAAAAAAATAAATAATCTATTGCCTTACTGTTGCAATCAGTTGTCTGCAAAGATAATTTGGAAACAGTAATTTAATGAAGAAGTTATTTAACATTACCATTATGCTGCTATTGTTCTAAAGCTTGAACAATTAATTATGAGAAGTCATCATCCCAGTAAGGAGCATTGGAGAATGTGTAAGAGCTTCATTACCCTTATCAGTTGCAGTTTCTAAGGCAGACATGCTGACCCATATAATTCATGCCATTTTGTTACCTACAGCTAGAGGTCAGTGAAGTACTAGTGGCAAGATGTACAACTGCATTCCTGATGGTGTAATGAAAAGTCATTCCTCGTGTAGGCAGTGGAATAACATAATTTCCTTCATATGGTGATTACTGGTCTGCAAACTGTACACATGACAGAAAATTGGCTGAAAAGTTTATAATTTAACAGTCAGTTAATTTAAAAGCTTGAAAATTAGTATATAAGACAGGAAGCTCCCCTCACCCCCTTAATATATGAATAAATATATGTGCCTTGCTTATTTGGTTAAACTTTTTGGAGCAGTGTGTGGGAACTGCTGAATCACAGCCTGAACCTCTGATTGATCACCTGAGTTGAGCAATGAATCAGCCCTGGGAGCACAGGTGAAGGCAATCCACCTGTGCTGCTGGAAGAGGTGGACCTTTGCACCACCTCTCCTAGACCCCATTTAAGAGCTGACTACTAGTAGGGGAAGAATCTCTTTCTGGAGATCTCTCCTTTTGAAGTTTTCCAGACTAGGATAAGCCCTCTATCTATTCTTTTTAGTGTAATAACCTGCTTAGCCAAACTCTCTAGTGTATTTCTTAATTATAATACCTGTATATTCATTGATTATGCAAGAATTAACACAGATACTAAAGTACAAAGCCTATTTTGTCAATTATATTGTCATTTTGAGTTCATCAGGAGCATAAAAGTTTTTAATTAGAACTCTCTAAATGGTAAAAATAGCTATCTGTTTTCTTTCCTTGAAATGACTGTTCCAATAAAAAAGATATTTATCCTATAAATGTATAAGCAATTACATGTGGAAATAACATTTATTTAAAAGCAGATATTCCAGATATACATATGCACACACACATACACTCTCACACAAACATAGGTAATTAAATGCATTTTATACACTCACTATTCTCTTTCAAGATATAGTAAGTAAAGTTGGTTAACATCCAAAATGCATCTAGTTCATATTTCAAAATTTTTACTTTAAAATGAGAAATGTTACTTATGTTCATATCAGCTGCACTATCATACTTGCCCACTTTAGTTGCTCTCAATTATTTGTTTCAGAAACAAACACTATTCCTACAGCTCTTTCAGAAAATAGAAGTAAATGCAGAAGAATTCTAATTAAAAAAAAATATATTTTTATTCTTTTAATGTTATTTTGTTAACACAAAAATTTGGCTAATCATTGCTTCCATTACAACTTACATCCTGTGTCTTGATGAGTCTATCAGAATTATGTACAGTGATGCACTAGCGTAAGGACCTCTTAATCTACAAGCCTTACTGAGTTTGACAACTGAATCTCACTTGGAGGAAGCTCCACCAAATACAACTTTCTTGCAACAGCCATCTTACATAACTTTAATTAGACTTCTGGAAAGATAAACTGAACTCTCTGAAAGGAAAGCAACTCACTAGTAAGTGTGTTATGTTTCAGCTATATAGGCCACAGTGATAGCAACTTATGTAAGTACCATCATCAAAGAAAAGGTTAAACTGGCTTTTGTTATGAAATATTAGTGGCAATACAAAGAGACACAGAACTACTGTGAAGCTGCATTAAGAATCTACGATGCATAGCCAGTACCATCTAATGATGTAAGCAGTGTAAAACTTTCTTAAAGCTGATCTTTGGCAGCTCATGATGAAATCTGATCTAGTGTTGAATGCATGAAAGGCAGAACAATAACGATATTTTGTCTTGCACGGAAAAACAATGGAAGCAGTTGATTTTACTCATGAAAAAAAAATTTTAAATAAACACAAGTTTATATGGAGTTATACTAGATCATATGCCAGATGCTCATTAGAGAACCAAACAATAATCAACACCAATAATCTTGCTTCTTTCAGTAAGCTTAATGAAAGATTTTCTCAACACTGTTAAAAAAAAGAAAAAGAAAAAGAAAAAAAGACCTTTCCAGACAGGAAAAAAATAATCCTCTGTGCTTTTGCCAAAACATTAATTTATATTGACATACACATTAAAAGTGTGGAATCTACTCTTTAATTTTCACACTGTGGTTTATATTAGAAGACAGGTTATAAATGAATATGAAGATTAAAGCAATCCTTGCTTTAGATGAAAGTGTAAGGTGACAGTCTTGTGTAAATGACAAAAGAAAATCCAGCTTTCCTACCATACACCATGGCAAAAATGATTGTCTTTTCAATGAACTTTTGTGGTACTGTGAATTATGCCAGTGTATCTCACTGAAGCTCCAAGTATAGCAAAGGAAATTGGCTCAATGCAAATTCTTTCATCTCTCATTTATAGATGTGACATTTGTAGTGAAACCATCAGTGTTAGTAAAGTTGTACACATCCATCAAAATAATGTCATGCTTCTTTGAAGATGATTGATAATATTGACATTTTTCAGCAGGTTACAGCAGCATATATATATCATGCCTCAACAAAATCAGAATGCAAACCAAGTTAGTTTTTCCTCAGGAACTGCTTAGATAGCACTTTTGTGTCATATTGAAGCACAATATGGTTCTTCTTATCCGTTTTATATGGAGTTAGTTATACACCACACAAGCACTTCATTCTTAAATATTCAGGTCTCAACGCTATACTTTAGGTTGAGATCCATAGTTTGAAAACTGTTTTGGTGACATTTTGACAGCAGAACTCAGCTACAGCCTATTACAGAGACTTTCTATCATTAATTATTTGATTGAAGTTAACTTACAAGGTGTATTTACCCATTCAACCTGGGAGAGTGCTGGAGGTGGCATATATCAGCACCTCCTAACAGTTTAATGAAAATTGCAATCAACTCTGAAACTTACCTTGATCACCTAACTGAAATTACTAGCGCTAATAACACTTTATTTTGCTAAGAGAGACATCTTGTTGGACTTTATGTCCCTTTTTCGTGATAGTGTTCTAAAACTTAATTTTGCTCTTACATTTGAAAGAATTGGTTCCTTGCCTGTTCTGATGCACTAGATTTAGAGGTGATAGATTTGATAGGATATTAGTACATAGAGCATCAATATAAATGTAATATGAACAGTCTTTTTCTATCATTTTAAATTTAGACTTCTATTTGCCGTATGCTTTGAAGGGAGCAACTAACTGTACTTTGTAAGAGACAGTAAATATAACAGGAGGCAGTTCTGGAACATATTTTCTGTTTTAATGATTTCTAAGAATAGGTCTGGAAATCTTTTTTTCCCCCAAAAAAAGCTTATGTCCACATTATGTTACAAAGCTTCACCAAATATTTTATTTTGCCACAACTTCTTTTCACATTTGTATCCATTTTTGAATGTATTTTGAATGTATTTGTGTCAGTTTTTGAATGTATGTGGAACTGTTTACATCATATGGAATTATTCTTCATTGTTTTATGCGCATTTTCTAGTTTTAAAATTATGCCTATAGGTATTTTTACATATTTTTCCTCAGTGAGATTCTTCTAACTGGCTCTGTGAAATTTTAATTTTTGTGGAATCTTAAATCTGTTTTCCTTTAAAAGACTCCACAATGCAGTGTGTCTGAAGCAAGCTGTACATCTGGATTAATATATATAGAAACATAATTCCTCCTATTTCATTAACTTTCAGTTGATGTGGAGGAGATACACAAGTAAAATCAACCCTCCTCCAGTTTCCAAGATTCAGAAGGGAGGCTAAGGAGACAGTTGTGTGAGTTAAAATGAAATTCCTCATAGCAGGGAAAAAATTCCATCCATTGTTACTAGAGCCAGCAACTATTCCTCACAGGGAGAAGATTTAACAAAGCACGATCACGTTCAAGAGGTGTCTGGATGAGGTGCTACAAGATGTGTTTTAGTAGCTTAGTGGTAGTAATGGTGATAGGAGGATGGTTGGACTAGGTGGTCTTGTAGGTCCTTTCCAACCTTGTGATTCTATGATTCAGCGGTTCTTTGAATACTGATAAAGGCAGGAGTTGGTTTTGGTACATTTGTAATGTATGCAAATATTGAAATCACTCATAAGATCAGACAGACAGAACCCTTTGATTGTTTTGCTGGTTTTTTTTGTTTGTTTTTTCTTGCAATCAGAACTTCTTGCTCTGTCTTTTCTGTTTTCCTACTAAGATTTTTTTTATAAACCAAATATTGTTTTTCCTTTCTAATGTAATGATATCTAGAATGAATAACAACATGGCAAAATGCAAATTGGAAGATCTCATTCACTGTGAGCCTTGTTCCAGATAAATACTTCCATTTTGGGTATTAAGCAGTCATATAGATCATTCTTAAATTGTTCTGGCACTATTATTCTTTCATTCCCTTTAATCATTGGATTTCTCATTGTGTATGTGTTCTCAGAGCTTGGTGAACATCTGCTATTGAGACCTATGAAGATATCATGATGTGACTTTGCAAACTTTTTCTCACTATTAATCATTTATAATTTCAGATACAGAAGTTACTATCCTTATCTTTATCTGTTCTCTCCACTTTACTGTTGTCCTGGAAGTTCTACTAGTTAAAGATTTGAGAAATAAATACTAAATTCTTTACTAATGTACTGAGACTGGCTGCGATGCAGTTAACTTTTTCCAAAGCAGTCTGTACAATGTAGTGTTCTGCACTTGTAGCTAAACAGAGTTGATATTGCACCAGTATCTTGGCTACTGCTGAGCTGTGCTGGTGCATCATAAAGGCTATCTCCACCCCCATCCAATACCAGTAAGCTGGCAGTTGGCAAGAGGTGGGGAGGGGACATTTTAAGGTCAGCTGAGCTAAACTAACCAAAGACATATTCCACTGCTATATGGTGTCATACTCAGTAACAAAAGCTGGAAAAGAGGATGGTTGGACTCTTGGTATGAATGCATCTTTTCTTCTGAATAAATACTACATGCACTGAGGCCCAGCTTGCCAAGATGTGGTTTCCTTGTGGCCAAGATGTGGCTTCCTCCCTCCGCTCTTTTAAAGGGGAGTGAAACAGCAGTTTGGAGTTGAGCTAGCCATCAGTGTGAAACTACCACAACTTGTCTTTCACTCTTCAAGTTTTGGAAGATAATGTACTGATAGCTTAAGCTGTGAATCTATCAGTTCTATTGCTATGAAAGGAGTCATGATCAACAAGCCTGATTTCTCACAACTATTTTGAAGTTAATTTTATAACGTTGGAGAATTTTCTAAAGCTGATGTGAGTTTATTACAAATTTTGAATCACTGAAACACAAATTCAGGAGAGAACTGATAATCATCAGTAGTGTTTACTTACTGGGTACTGAAGCAGTAGTAGTGGCAATTGGAAATGCAGTTGGCTCTACATAATTGCTTTCATTACACTTTCCCTCTGTCAGGCTAATATCATCCAACGCAATTTCACTTGGAGCAATCCTTGTAAAGGCATCAAATATAACCTGAAATTCATCAGAAAAGATATATGTATATATATATGAAACATATTTTATCTTTCTGACATTTCATTTCCATTATAATCTGAGCTGGTGTTACACTCACAGGTGGTATCAGAGATGAGACATGATTCCTAGCAACACAATGCCTACCATGCAAACAGAATGGATCATTCTAAGGAATGCAGGAACTATATAAGTGATGAATATAATCTGAAACTATTCCATAACTTTCATATAAATTAATTTTTGATACACAACATTCTGTATCACTTACCAGTCCAAACCTTATGATCTCATGGCTTATCTACATAAAAAAAATCCTGCAATTTATCTGACGTTCCTTACCGTGTTTTACTATATACATATATAAAGAAATCCTGCTATCAAGGCATTTGTGCAAAAGACATTTTGATATCTTTAATGTATATGTTATAGCTATATAGTATATATAAGTAAAGTGCTGTAACTGTTCTTGAGGTCCCAGAACACACATTTGCTAGAAATGTGATGCAGCCAGGTCACAGACATATTCATTTTCTCAGGCAGCGAACACATCTTTCTGATAGTGTTTTTGTATTGATTAAAATCTACTATAGCAAAATAAGCCATCAAAAAAACCTATAGAATAAATTTGGAGCTGTGGATCATTGGGTTCATTTGAAACAAAATTGACATTAGTTAAACAAAACTAAATAAATAAAAGTCTAAATATTAAACAAACCTTAAAATCAGATGTTTCGTTTAAAGTTACTTGTCCATAAATCCAGTTTTTGCCATAGTTTCCTTCTTTCTGGAAAATTATCTTTTCCAGACCATATTCACTTATGCTAACACATAAACGGTAAACATTAGGACTGTACATGTAATACCTAGAGGGGTAAAAGCAAAGTTTTGTATTTTTAGAGCAAAATTAAATTTTGTGGAGTAATATCTAACTTTTTAATGTTAAGAGTTTCATTTTTCATGATTAAAACTGAAAGTTTTACCTCATTTTTTTGCCACATTATCTGTGGATACTTAGTTAAACTTTGTGACAAAAACACTTCAGGGATTCTTAATATTTCTGTGTAGAAATAAATGCTGGATATGGGGTGAAAAAGAGAATACATCAAAGCTAATTGCAAGACTCAAACCTATAATGGAGTAAAAGTTTCAGAAGTTAAGATTAGTCATAGAAGTCTAAAAAGATGTAGGCTATTATACTGACTTGAACTAATATATATGAAAGTAATTATTTGTTTTTATTCTTAAATGAATGATATGTTTAGCCTATATGTGCAATATACAGAGGTTACATAGCACTACCAAAAACTTAGACAAGATGGATCTGAAGAGATCAAAGGCAGACTCTGAATTCGAACTCTTCCTTCTTCAACTCCAAGTCCTGTGGGTGTTGAAATATAGAATCCTGCAATATAATGAGCACACTTTAGATAATACAGAACTTTCATTTTTCAAACAAGAGCAAGGTGTTTTTTCTGTTTAAAAATTGTGTTAATAATATAAAGCACAAATATTTCTAATGGATTGAAATATCCCTGACACAGTAGAAGTGAACAGTCAACAACATTAAAATGAGCTTTTAAGCTTGATGGATGGTCCTCAGAATTAAACATGAAATGAGAAACTAACCCTTCTAAACTCTTTGGGAGATGTGCATTTTCTTCAGTGAAGTAAGGTATTAATTTATTTCTGCTTAGTTTATAAACATGCCATCCTGTTTGGCGCTGTGGCTTTATAGAATTTCCCAATGTGCTGTAGTTTTTATCTACATAGGGTGAGATATGAGGTGTGTGTTGAGGAGTGAGGGAGTGACTATGTGAACACTGTATAGCATGAGGAAACATCATAAAAAAGATATATTATTTGGAGATTATTTTTTTAACCTTTCTGAATTTATTCTTTGCAGCTCAGAGTTTGAACTTCCTGCTGCAATGTGGAAATATAAAATGAGGCCAGGGTACAGAAGCATTGTGTTTTATCACAGAGAAATGGAAAAAGTGAACGGAGATGAAGTCCTAAAATAAGATTTTTACCTTATTGAAATCTTGGATGTAATTTCAGATTTTCTCTATCTGCATATCTAGCTAATTCCTATATATGCAAATATTACATAGAATTTTAAAATAATTACAATTAATCCACATTATACCACATTGTTATTTATACCTCCAGATTAGCTAGAAGATTCAAGTGCACACACACACAAAATACCAAATTCCTGTGTTGCTTTAGAAAATCTTATATCAAAAGATAAATTATATCCAGATTTAGAAATTGAGTGGCATTCTTATTTAGAAAGTGTCTTATGTAGCCAAAATGACAGTCATCTTTCCTTATTTCATCAATTTTCTGAGCATTCTGATTCAATTTAAGAAAACTTGTCCAGTAATGAATGATGTTTTCCGTTAGCACTTCTGCTGTTAGAATGTTTGTTACATTGCATATATAATTTTTTAATGAATATTCTGCTGTGTAACAATCAGATGTGAACAAAAAGTGAAATGAGGTTTAAGCATAATCTAACCAAAATAATTTCTAATGGAGGTCAGAAGTATTATGATGGTTTGGTTTTGAGGCTTGTTAAATATGTTTTAATTCTTCTGCTAGCAGGAAAAAAAATAGAGCAGCAAAATAAAAGTACACTGTCTATGTAATATCTAGATATTAACACTGCAGTCTATGCTTTTATTTCAAATAGAAATTCTAGAAATATTCACATATAAAATAGAAGTAAAATTACATATAGGAACATTATATCATCAGCTTAGACCTGTGAAAGAGAAAGCATCTAGAATGTATTAGCATCTTCAAGACAGCTGGAAATCACTGTCAAGTGTCTCAGGAAGTAAATATTACATTCTCTCATTTGATGTGTACTCTAGGATTTGAGTAGGAAAACAGTGAATTATTTAGAAAATGTTCATTTACTTAGAGAAATAATTTTTATACAATAACATGCTGAATTATATTCTTATTTTCCTGTGAGTAATCTGCAATTTTTCCAGATACTTGTCACTGTATAATTTATTTGTCTTGCATAGCATACTTAAGGTCATTATGAAATCCAAATTACATTTACTACTTTTAATTGTCAGCTGAAACAGATTGGTTTTCCTTTTGAACTAGAAAAACTTCTGGATTCAATTTCTGAAAAAGCACAGATAGTATGCATTCAAACTCTGATTCCTAATAGTTTTGTCTCTGTAATTTAAATCCACACATGATATGATCACTCTTTTGATAAAGTTATTTTGCTATAGATGTTCCTGGAGTTTATTGTGCATATGTGTCATGCTTTTATGATTTTTGGTCATCAGTATTCCACACCATAACATCATGTAACGCATTGGGGGTGGGGTTTGGTGTCTGCCGGGTGTTCGTCCGTCGGAGAAGAACTACATTTCCCCAGGAGACTTTGCGGTCAGCAAGGGGATATAACTCCAAGCAAGGTCAGCTGATCCTCCTTCTTCGCCTGCTCTTCGCTGTCTGCGCTTCGCTATCTGCACTTCGCCGTCTGTACTTCAGTCACTCAACTGGACTGCACTTCTCACCCCAGCATTGTGGTGAGGTCTATACAATTCAAACAGACTCTCTCTCTCTCTCTCTCTCTTTGTATTTTACTAATACTATATTTAGTAAAATCATTTGTTCCACCTCAGATCAGTGCTGTTGTTTTCAAGTATTTTGGGGTCCCCTGCTTCCCCTTTCCCAGAGGCGCGGATCCGCAGATCCCTCCGCCCTGCTGGAAATGGAACTGGGCCGGACCAGCCCATAAACCGTTGACAATATGTGTATTGAAAATTAGTGCGTCTGGTGTGTTGTTGTAACTAAGAAAACAGAAGACCTGTATACCACACAGGTCAACATTTGTAAATAAAAGTTATTCCATGACTATCATGAGGTAGACACAGATGAAAAGTAGTTTTGGTTAAAAAAATATATATAGATAGATAGATATAGATAGATATAGATATAGATATAGATGATATAGATATAGATATAGATATAGATATAGATATAGATATAGATATAGATATAGATATAGATATATAGATATAGATATAGATATAGATATATGTATATATATTTTTTCTTTCTTTTAATGTAAAGAAGGAATTTTTACCTAAAATGCTATTGTGTAATAGAAGTATTTTCCGTGGACTTTGAACAGTGTTAAAAATCCTCGATACCTCATACTTTAATTACTTCATATATTCCATTTATTTCTAGTTTTGATTTTGGTATACTTACACAGGAGGAAAATGAGTTGCATAAACCTTTTTGTCTGATAGCTCTGAATCATTTTTATGGCGGAATAAAATTGCATCCTCTCTAAATAAAACAGCTTAGGCTTATATAACATAAAGGAAAAGCTTATTTTAGCTTAATCTGAAGGCAATTTGTATGTGATCTTACCTGAAACATTGCCAAATGTATGATCAAAATCAGGACCACTCATAAAGGGGAAGGTAGAGCCCTGAAGTCTTTCCCAGTCTAAATCATCATCTAAATCTTGTATCCAGTAACAAAAGCCATCTTCAAAAGTGCAACTGATTCTCTCAAAATCTGTTAATAAGAACCTCCAGTAAATAAAAATGACAAATATACTAAATATTTTCTCAGATTTACATAAGACTAAGTGACAAAGTTTAAATTTGCAAATGCATTTCAAAATTGGAGCCTATAGTGACTCTAAGAAACATGATTACTCACTGAAATGTGTATTTTTTTTATTGTCAACAATTTATTATTGCTGAAGGTGGCCTGAAGCTTGCACTCCTTTATCAGATTTCTTTCCTGATCATTTGCCAATAAGTGGTGGATGAACAAGAAAGGAGACCTGCATAGCAGATCCTAAGGACTAACCCTCCTCTTAGCCACAGTTCAGGCTGCTCCAGCTGAAAGGGCCTCCTATCAGAGCCACCAGCTATAAGCTCAATATATAAGTGCTGTGCTTCATGCACCAGGAATGTTCCTTTCTTTGTTCTCTGTTCCTTCTTTGATCATGCAGATTTGCTGAGACATTGCTTTTCCTTCCACAATTTGTCCTGGGGCTTTTCATGGTGCCTTGAATTCCAAATCAGCCCATATGACTTCTTAGTGACACTTTGGATGTTTCTTCTGCAGCGTACCCCTTTCTAGTCACATTCCCTATTCATTTCTGCTCAAAATTTAGCAGCTGAAGCAATCTTCACTTGCAAAATCTGCATCTAAGTTTTTTTAACAACTGCTAAGGCACATCAGAGCATGACTTGTATTGCTGCATTTTGTCACTGAAGATTTGTTACATCTGGATTTTTTTTTTCCAATATCTATTCACTGAAGCAGTATTTCCCTTAATAGTTGTTTTACCACTTGGAACTGCTTTTTGTGGCAATGAGATAGGACATAAGAAACTCTGGAGAACAGGTATTGCCTAGAGATAACAAAGTAATGATTAGCAGCAGAGATCATGCTGTGTTTGTTAGTGAACAAACTTGCTGAAAGGAATCTCAAGGAAATATAGCCGTTGTTTTATTCTTTTATTTTAACAGCACAAGCACTGTAAGTCAACTCCCTATTGCTAGATCCAACCTGTATGACTGTATACAGTCATTTTGAAATAAATGATATGGTCTGTAAAAAAAAAAAAATGAAATGATGAAATTTCTCAGTGTAAGATAAGGGATTGAGGCTAGGAAATACTGCATCTCTCCATTTCCATTTTATAATATGAAACATATACTCTCATCAAGCACTGCAGACTACCACAGCAACAACAATAGCAAAAAAGAACACTTACTTTTTAGTTCACTTGCATTAAAAGTAGTGTATGTTGCATTAAAGCCATTGTAGTTTTCAGAATAATCAGATGTAAACCTGGCTGTAACCTCATGAGAAAAAATGTGAACTGTTTCGGGATTAGACCCCGAGAGAGAAGCTGAAAACAGAGAGTAAATTAGTCAGTAAAGAAGCAATTCCATGTATAATGAAATCCCCAGCACTAATATAATAAATAATATATAAGAAAGCTCTTTTGAATTTTAAATAATACTCTCTCTTGTATTGTGTTCCTGTCTACAAGACCTTCAAAATCCTGAAGCCATTTAGTCATTTGGCTAATATAATTATATATAATTATATACAATTATATAAATATAATTATTCCACATTTCCCATCTCACAGATTTGCCAATATGGATATAATCAGCCAGTGGAGAATCATCATTTATATTACAGTGTGATTATACTTTTATTTTGTTATAATATCTATATATTAAAATCTAAAATCTTCATATATATGCTGCTTATGCTGCAGATTTTCTCGATGTGTACAGATATGCACTCTGAAACTCTGTAATAACATTATTGAATGTATATATTTGTTATATATACTTTCTCTCATGGTTTGATAATTAGTACATATGCTTATAGACATTCAAGGAGAAATTTGGAAATTAATGTAAAATTATTTTATTTCTTTAAATGTAGAGTCTACTGGAGACATACCTTTTAACTGCAACATTTTACAAAACCAACTGAAGGACAATCTTTAAGTTTATCTTTACATCATTGCACTATTACCAGTCACTCTCACAGCAGTCTTAGAACATGTGCAAGTTAATGGCTGCTGCAAACAGTACTACTGAAGCAAACTCTCACAGAAATTTAAATCACAAACTGGATTTATATTCAGAGCAGTACTGAAGGAATAGAGTGTCTGTATTCTGTATTCCACGTCTTTCACTACTTTACAGTCCCATTCCCTCCCTGCTTCCATAAATATGAATACATATTAAAGATCTTTCTGACTTAGAAAGATTTCAGTTCTAGATATTTATCTTCACATACATGTATTCCATCTATGATGGAGTTCATCTGGATAAACTGAGTCTAGTGAAAAAATGTGCAGAAAGCTAGTTTTTCAAAACAGAATATATAGAGAGAAATTAGTTATCTATCTTCAGTATCTTCACTATTTCCAGGTCTGAGTCAGTAATGCCACACACAACAATTTGCAGAGTACCGTGTACTCATTCTATCAGCTTCAGTTCAGATCACTTATTTTAATGTCACTGTAGATGACCACCTTGACCATTGCCATGATCCTTTAATGTCACTGTGGATGACATTAAAGTATCATGGCAATGGTCAAGGCATTTACATCGTTCAGATAAGACCTTTAAAAAATTGTGTTTTCTTACGTGCTAGGCAAACATTTATCTGTCCATTGCATAAGAATGGTTGAGTATGCTGAGATCAACTTTAAAAGGAAAACTACACGGATTCATTTTTTTTCACTTAAACATACACGTGCATTTTTTTCAGTTCAAAATCTTTTACAACATGAATTTGATTAGTGGGAAAGTAATATTATCTGAAAAATAACTTTACCTCTTAAAGTCTTGTTTTGTCCTATACCTTCAAAAATATTTAAATTGTCCATAAACTGTTCTGTATCAAAAGTAGTGAAGTTCACCTTAATAGATAACCCTTGAGGCACCCTAAGATGAAAACAGAAACATAAACCAGAAAACATAAACATTTTTAAAAAATTACTGTAACAAATTTATTGTGTGCTTGAATAACATTCAGTTCATAAACCAAGTGAAATAACAACAACCAAGATGATTAATTAACATTAGCTATTTGCCTAACTCCTATTTTGTAGAATTGCAGATGTAATAGGGCACTGACCTTTTGTAAAAGTAGAGGTATTCCTGAACTCACTGGAGTCAAGAATATTCCAGGAACTGAATCTTTTAAAAATTGAGAATATGATATTCAGTTGGACAGTCATTTTTTCTCTGTGGTTCATTAATTCTAAATCACTTTTGAATACATTACTGATAAATAGCATCTAGCTGCTCAGGCAGAATTCTCTAAGTAGAAAAGTAGTGTGATGGTATCAATATGAATAGCAGGACATCAAAATCTTTCAAAAGAGATGTGTAAATCCTTCTTGTAAATCCTCTTTTATTATGAGGCCTTTTTTTTAAATGCCTCTTTAAATTTACATGAAGATTTGAGGATCTCAAGAACATTGCTTGAGAATATGTTATCAAATCTAATAATCACCCAGTAAGTTTAATAGCATTTATTTTAATAAAAGTGTAGAAGTTGCTGTTTTTTTTTTTTTTTACTGAAATTATATTCATTTGGTAGACTATAATTAAATAATTATATATTTATGGTAGTACGAATTCTAAAACAGTGCTATCATGCTATCACAATCAGCTTCTTCTATCGTCATTTGTTGTTTTTGGAATTGAGAGAGCCAGTGAAGATTTATTATTTTTTTTTAACAGCAGTCTGCTGGCACCTATCAATACTGTTTAGTAGAGAAGTATGAATTTTTATTTTTTATTTTTAATGTTTATCCATTGGTAAAAAATTATCATTTGTTTTAAAACAAATTAAACATTTTGTTGAAAGTTAAAGAGGAGCTAATCTTTTAGGGAACTATTGAACATACTGCTCTTAGTTTTGAAAGGAGAAGAAATTACTTCTTCATGGAAAAATAAGAGGGGTGGTAAAATCAACACTGTCTTGTGCTTTTCTTATGACATACTATATATTAAAATCTCTGTGGTGTAAGTATTGGTGAATAGAAGGATTGACTAGATCAAACAAGAAAAATGATGACTTTTTCCAGAAGTGTAAAAGTGAAAATGTAAGTGCTGAATGAACACAAAGACTAGAGCTGTCAAAAGAAGCCTTTGGAAGGAGGAATTTCAAATCTTATTCAATTTTCAAAATATTTACTTGATCTGTTTTGAAGATTTATTTTTTTTTTTTTTTAACCACACTAATACTTCTCAGAATCAAAGAATGATTGTTATTATAAAGCCATCATCATAGTCACTACCTCTCGACTCAGTAACTCGACTGTGGATTTTAGAAGCTTCAGACTTCTGATCACCTCTCTTATTTTAGGTCTGTACTTTAGGATGAGATTTATCACATACTATAACTACCCTTCTGTTCTTCCTGGGCTATAAAGAGAACCTAGAGTGTCAAAGTCAAGTAGTAGATGGACACATTCCTATAGGTGTGTATGCTTGATTAAACAAATTTTACCTCCTTTGCTGAGAACTTCTGTTCTGTTCATGATGCTATTCATTTATATATGTAATTTTAAAATATTTCTAAATGAATTAGGACCTCAAATACAAATAATTCCTAATTGAACTTTGTACCCCTAAATGGTGGGAATTCTTGAAAACTCCACTTTTTAAAAATAGTGATGTCTTACAAAGTTATTAACTATATACTATATGTATTGCAATTATTTTGAATTGTATGATTTATTGTGAGCTTACAAATACATTCCTGTACACACATGCAGCACACCAGATTTATCAAAATCATACACAACAACTGTTGTTATTAGTGTCAGTTTTGGGTCTGCAAGTTTTTAAAGAATAACTGTGAATACAAAGGAGAAAATGCTATTTCATATTTTCCATGCCATGATATTTGAGAAAACAAACAAATGAGAGGGCTGTATGTACAGGAAACAATATCACCTCATAATTGAACAAATGTTAAGTAGAAAATAATCAGAAAATGGCTTACAGTATAATCCACTGGCAAACAATATTTGCATTATATGGTTTCGGATAATTCATAGAGTGAAAAGACCCAGAGGAATCAGTCAGCATGAATTTTCCATCACAAATCACAGCTGTAGAAATATAACGAAGAACATTTGTCAAAATGCCATTTGAAAAAATGGAAACAGTGTCAAAGTGATAGTGACCTTAAATATTAGTTTGCAACTATTACCTATAAAATACCTTGTAAGCAAGAATGGAAAGATAAACTAAAACACATTACCATCTGTCAACGGTTTATGGGCTGGTCCGGCCCAGTTCCGTGACCAGCAGGGCGGAGGGATCTGCGGATCCGCGCCTCTGGGAAAGGGAAAGCAGGGGACCCCAAAATACTTGAAAACAACAGCACTGATCTGAGGTGGAACAAATGATTTTACTAAATATAGTAGAGAGAGAGAGAGAGTCTGTTTGAATTGTATAGACGGAGAAGCGCAGGTGGCGAAGCGCAGATAGCAGCGAAGCGCAGACAGCGAAGCGCAGACAGCGAAGAGCAGGCGAAGAAGAAGGATCAGGTGACCTTGCTTGGAGTTATATCCCCTTGCTGACCGCAAAGTCTCCTGGGGAAATGTAGTTCTTCTCCGACGGACGAACATTCGGCAGAAATTAAACCCCACCCCCAATGCATTACATGATGTTATGGTGTGGAATACTGATGACCAAAAATCATAAAACCATGACACCATCCCACTCCCATTTCAAATTCCTGTGATTATTTAATCTCAAAATACTACAATAGACAATTTAATTTTACATTAGAGACAATGCAACTAATCCAAACTAGTCTAAATCAATCGGTCTAATTAAAAATCCGATTAATTCAACTGTCTTTCATTTTACTTTTGACATTATTAAAGAAAGTGTATTTTCTCTTAGTATTTGCTATCTACTGCTTTTTTAAATGAGGAAAATGTGTCTGGATTATCAGAAACAATCTGATATCACGTTAATGATGTCAAGAAGTGATATGGTTGACATTGCTTTCTCTGCTTTTATGAGCTCCCTGGCTCCTTACCTAACATTTTACTAATTACTCAAAATGCTAAGTGGATATTCTGTATCCTGTCAGCTATCAAGTTTATTCTTCCAAGCCAAACCTCCTTCATTATGATGTATTTTTCAAAATATTTGTATTAGCTTTATTTTCTTGGTGTTGCAATTTCATTTTATGCATGCTTAGTTTAAAAATCAATTAGTTAAAAACAATCATATTTTTAAGCTTCCAGGGGACTAAATATGTTAATTCATGTAGAGTTATTTCATTTCTGAAGACACTGAAGCACTGTTGAAACCTTTGCTGCATCTCATTGAACATGATGCAAAAATTCCGAGGATGGTTTTCCTTCAGTTTTTAGGAAAGCATCATAGAGTTTCAAATAATGCCATAATCAGGATGATACATGATTAGTTGAAGAGGTGAATTACAAGTTCATCAATTCGAGGCTGATAACCAGAATTAGATATAGCTTTTCATTAACGTCAGAAGTGAAATCATACCTATAATGGCTATTCAAATTATGAATAATCAATCATATTGAAAATTAAATGGAAATTTTATTGACCATAGTTCTCCTCTGGGAAATGATTACATAAAATTATAAATCTCTGGTCATTGCCTGTTCATTTGATAAGTGTAAAATTCTTTCTGACTATCACTACAAACATAACTTAAAATATCAGGCTTTGTTTCTGTAAGGTTCAGTTATACTATGTTAATAAAGACCATGTAGAATAAATTTCACTAACAATTAGAGGACTCGAGAATAAGCTGGGATAGAAACTTGTTAGGATGTTCCGTTTTGTAATTCTCATGGTCCCTGGGAGGAAGCCAGACCATGCATGGTTTTAAATACATGGAGAAAATAGGTCTATGAAAGAGATTCAATATTCTGTATAATCTTCACATCAGGTTAGACAAAAGTTTCGGAGCAGGCATAGAATGACTTTTTCTGTCCCTTTGAATACGTATATTCCCTGTCTTCATGAATGTGCTGAAATTTACAACTTTTTTTTTTTTTTAATTAATGGACAGAGAAAATACTATGAATATCTTTCCAAAGTCAGTATTTATAAAATATTCGGAAGTAGTAGAGGGAAAGAAGAAATCATTAACAAAGATATTTAATGGAGACATTTAAAAATATAACATCCACTAGCTTAGCTTTCAGTTATAGCAGAATGAAACTTTGGCTATACTTGTGGGATGAATTTGAGGTGTCAATGCACTTAATTCCACATGCAGCCACCAAATGGAAACCAACAGGCATGAGGAACACAGAAAAGGTCTGGAAAAAATAACAGATCCCATGAGCAAAGAAAGGGAAAGGCAGTGCAAGATAGTAAATGAAGTAGTAACAAACAATGTGATATAGAATTCCCTACTTGATGTCATTCTTAGTGTAAGAGAAGTAAAATTAGTGTAAGAAGAAGAAGAAGAAAAGTGCCTAGCTCTGAGGTGTGAAGTGTGAAAAACAGTAGTACTGTTAACAATTGGCTAGCAAGACGCATTCTGGCCTAAAAAGGGTTTTTTAGCACCTGCAATAATAATAATAAAAACCTATAACATTATGTTTTTATAAAAATAGTGACTACATTTTGCTCTTTTAAAAAATTACTTGCGTTTCTTGTTTTCTTCTCCTGCTTTTTCTTACCTCCTAAGAGATATTGAATAACCTGAAACAGGATAGAGAGATAAAGGCAAAAGCTCTTAAGTTGCTCTCCACTGTCATGGAATAGTAAATGTAAATACATATTTCAGGAATGACATGGAAGGTGGCTGGAAGCCATCAGGATGAACTTGATGATGCTCTCCTAGCACTTCCACACTGCAGGGTAGAGATGGCAGAGTAATAAACAAGTACACTTTTTCTTTTTCCTGGAGCCCTCAGAGAAGCCTCAGCTGTTCTCCTAATGAGACAGGAGACATCTTTTATAGGCATTACTTTCACCGCTTCCCAACATGTCTTTGTCCATTTTTGTTTATTCATATGGCATATGGGGAGTATTAGGAAGGCTTACTCCTGTTATCCTTGTATTCCATGGAGAAGCTCCCTGAACTAGTCATATCAAGTCTAAAAATTTCATTTGACAGGCCCCTTCTCTGCCAGGGGCAGCATATTTCTTCCTGGCTTTCATATGACTGATCACTCTCAGTTCTCTAGTAATGTTGTGAGGTAGGTAATCACAAAATGTTAGCCTAGACATATAATAATTGATATGAGAGTCTGCAAAGTGGAACAGCTCCTGGGCTCAGGCTCCAGTCTCCTTTTCCTTATACTCATGTGCTACATGGCTGCTTTTCATCATTGCAAGCTATTATTAATAGATGCTGTTCAGACTTTTGCATTTCTCTAGAGGCCCTTTCATTGAAATTGCTAACTGTACTTTTGCAATGGCCTTTTGTTACTGCACTCCATTGCAGAGCCAGAGAGAAACCTTTCAAGATAATTTTCATCAATAAAAGCAAAGAATGAAGGTATTCATTTTCTGAGAATATTAGACTTTCCTGAATTCTGTTTAATGCACAAAAAGACTACTAAATATTCCACACATATCCTATATTTTAAAACTACAAATGTACTATAAACTCAGAATTACTTGACAAAAATAATCACCATAGTAAAACAAACTGAATAGTTTAAAGGGTGGCAACTCCATTGTGTGAAAGAGCACTTATAACAAGAACTACATATCAGCTATAAATCTCATTATAAGACACTGAAGTACTGCTGAAAATTTAGACAATTTTAGCTTTTATATGACTGTATTGAGCTACTCTAGGGATGTAACATAAATGAAATATCAAAGAGGTAGAAACGTTGGCAGGTATCCCAAACATGCATATAATTTATTGCCATTTGATACACTAGTTTTGCAAAGTCTGCTAAGAAATCTAAATATATAAGTTTAGAAAACTCAGTTTTTTAGATGGAAAATTTTTAGAATGAAAATGTAAAATAAGTGTGATGGAGCAACAATTTATCCTTCAGCCAGAACTGTATTTCTATAAGGCAATGAACTGAAACTAGCAATCTGATGGCAACTGAATGAATTGCTTGGAAATGCCAGGCATCAGTAAAACTGAATAGGATCAAACCATTCAGATCACTAAAGTGAGCTGTAGTACAACTCATTCCTTTCATGATTTTCTGCATATTTGAACTTGTATTCATACTCTGAAATGTTTAGATCAGTTGTACATATTCTTTAGTGACTGGTGAAATGTGGCTATGATAAAAAAATAATATTTTCAATTAAAAGGAGTAGGGCACTCACAATTTATGTGGCAGAGAGTCAGGGAGAGATGCAAACCGTATCCAAAAGCTCTGCACATAAGATGCCTCAGGTGAAAAACTCTGCTCAAGCACTATTCATACCTTAAACCATATTGCAGCCTTCAGGACACTACTGAATCATGTATACATCACTTTGACCGCAAGTGGATGAATATCAATGTATGGGTATCAATTAAATTCTCATCTATAACAGGTAGGGTTGTAATAACTTTCATAAAATATGAGTAAAACTTATAAATTTGAATCTACTTATTCGTAGTAGCCAAAAAGATTTTTATGAGACATATATTGCTAATTATTAACTATTATAAGGACCTTCACTTTTTTATTTATCAGTGTCCACAATAAAAACAAAACTCACCAAAATATCAGAACCAAACCCTACATCTCAGAACAGCAGTGAAACAATAGAAAAGAATGGCTGAATAACTCTTTGGTGTTGTGCTACCCGAAACCCTGCAGTAGCTACTTTAGGATCTTCAGATTTCCCCAAATGTCCGCCTACCACTATTGTGCACTAAACCATGTCTCTCAGTACTATATCTACATGGTTCTGGACTTGAGCAAGGCCTTTGACGTGGACATGGTCCCACACCACATCCTTATTTCCAAGTTGGAGGGATATGGATTTGATGGGTGGACCACTCCATGAATAAGAAGCTGCTTGAAAGGCCGCAGACAGAGGGTGGTCATCGATGGCTCTATGTCCATGTGGAGACCAATAATGAATGGCGTCCCCCAGGGGTCTGACTTGGGAGTGGTGCTCTTTAACATCCTTATCAATGTCATCGATGATGGAATCGAGTGCACCCTCAGCAGGTTTGCTGATGACACCAAGCTGAGTGTTGCAGTTGACATGGTGGAAGGAAGGGATGCCATTCAGAGGGACCTCAAGAGGCTAGAAAGGTGGGCCCGGGTGAACCTGATGAGGTTCAACACAGCAAAGTGCAGAGTTTTGCACTTGGGCTGGAGGAATCCCAGGCATCCATACAGACTGGAAGGAGCAGTCCTTGAGAGCAGCCCCGTGGAGAAGGACCTGGGGGTCTTGATTGATGAAAAACTTAACATGAGCCAGCAGTGTTTCCTTGCAGCTTGGAAGGCAAGTGGTATCCTGGGCTCCATCAGAAGAGGGGTGGCCAGCAGGGACAGGGAGGTGATTGTCCCCCTCTACTCTGCTCTTGTGAGGCCCCATCTAGAATACTGCATCCAAATGTGGAGCCCCCAGTACAAAAAAGACAAGGAGCTGTTGGCGAGGGTGCAGAGGAGGGCCACAAAGATGATTAAGGGGCTGGAGCACTTCTCCTATGAGGAAAGGTTGAGGGAGCTGAGCTTGTTCAGCCTGGAGAAAAGAAGGCTGTGGGGTGACCTCATTTCAGCCTTTCAGTACCTAAAGGGAGCCTAGAAACAGGAGGGGAATCAACTCTTTGAAAGGGTTGATAACAGCAGGACCAGGGGAAATGGTTTTAAGTTTAGGGAGGGGAGATTTAGGTTGGATGTCAGGGGGAAATTCTTTCAGAGAGAGGGGTGAGGTACTGGAACAGGCTGCCCAGAGAGGTTGTGGATGCCCTGTCCCTGGAGGTGTTCAAGGCCAGATTGGATGGGGCCCTGGGCAGCCTGGTCTAGTATTAAATGGGGAGGTTGGTGGCCTTGCATGTGGCAGTGGGGTTGGAGATTCATGATCCTTGAGGTCCCTTCCAACCCTGGCCATTCTGTGATTCTATGGTTCTTGAGCACCTCCAGGGGCAATGATTCCACCAACTCCCTGGGCAACCTCTTCCAATACACTATCACTCTTTTGGAGAAGTTGTTTTTCCTAACACCCAGCCTGAACCTTCCCTAGCACAACTTGAGGCCATTCCCTGTTGTCTTATTGCTGTCATCTGGTAGAAGAGTCCAATCCCCCCTCAATACAATCTCCTTTCAGGGAGTTTTAGCGACTGATAAGGTCTCCCCTGAGTCTCTTCCAGACTAAACAATCCCAGATCCCTCAGCAGCTCCCCATATGAATTGTACTCCAAACCCTTCTCCAGCTTTGTTGCCCTTCTCTGGACATGGTACAAATCATCATCTTGCATTTTTAATTGTGGTTAGCAACTTAATATTTATACAGTCCCATTTTCTAGTACTCAATGTAACAAGTAGCAAATAGATTGCCAACAAAGGGTGCCATGATGTGAGTCACACTCAACCATTCTGCCTACAAAATGTTGCCACAGGCCTCCCCTATCACACTACCTAAGTCTGAGGATGTGGAGACAGATACAGACTCACAGAATACAACTTTTCTGATAGAGCAGTACCCAGACTTTCAAGAAGGTGGCCAATTGATCTAAATTTGTTACCACTAATGTGAAAATAAAAAATTTCTCTCCATTCAGTGTGAAAGGTTTTAAGCTCTGAATCCTTAGCTGTGTCTAATCATTTCACAATGGGAAATTTCAACTGTCTTTTAATTTAATTCATAATTTTTCCAAAAATACATTAAAATAATAAAAATAAATCTAAATAAAAAGTAAATTCAAGATAGCCTTAGTTTAGAGAGTACGCTTTTAGTTGAAGCATAGGAGATATAG
Organism: Perdix hodgsoniae; assembly: GCA_035772895.1. Classification (NCBI taxonomy): domain Eukaryota; kingdom Metazoa; phylum Chordata; class Aves; order Galliformes; family Phasianidae; genus Perdix; species Perdix hodgsoniae. The sequence goes on from JAPSGF010000033.1 coordinate 2,968,118, forward strand.
CAGGAAAAGCCAAATAGGTGTTTTACAGGTAATGTAGAAACTTTACAATTGGATCGGGCAAGTCAGTTTAGTTCTTGCCTCATTTTTCTATGCACAAAGCCAAAAACAATTATCTGGTGACAGAGAGGATATTAGCAAGGAGAATACATTGCTTTTATGGAAAAGCATAGTGAAATAAAATATCACTGAACCAGAGTGTATCTAGTATATTGTGAAAATCTGTTCTTAGTATTTTTTATGATGATATTTTTAATGATGGAATCAAAAGATAAACCACTTTTCTAACTCTGAATATGACAGTAAGTAACTTCTGGTACTGGATAATGTCATTTAACATTTGTTTTTGGAAAGAACATATTTGATATTACTAGTACACAACTTCACATGAGATTTTGACATTGTTTTATATTTTCTATTATATTTATTTATAGTTATTAATACATATATTAAGCATAATCTTCTATATCATTTTATATTAATGTAGATGCCTTGTGTTATTTTGTTCTTATATATTGAGCATATTATTCATCAACTAGAATTTTTAATGAAATTATTTGCATTTACAAGATAAGTCTTATAACACTTAATTATTGTTGCTATTATTTTTAGCAGAGTTAATTTGGAATTCATTATGAAGCTAATTGCTTATTAAGTATTTAAAAAATACTGACAGTTTTAAGTATGCTCAGAAATACTGCTTTAAATAGATTTACATTCTTACCACATCTTTTTTCAGATTCATCTGAACCATCTGGGCAGTCCAAGATTCCATCACAAAATAAATCCTTTCCAATGCAGGTTACTCCGTCATCACAAACTTCAGCAGGCGGCAAGCACTCAACTGAAATAGAAAGCAAAATAGCAATAACAATAAAGCAGCAATGCAGTTTTACTACAATGGAAAATTGACTTACTTTTGGCTACTCTAGCACAAATCAAACCAAACACTCTATTGTGTTTCACAAAACTGCATTTTTAGAAGCCAGGAATGAAATATTGCATACTAAAAAGGAACGTTTAGCACAGAGTAGAGTATGGTCTGAGAAGTGGCATTTTTAAAAAATTATGTTTGAAGCAGAGCTAGAAGAAAATTTTCATGAATTCCCATCTCCTTTCTCTACTTAAATAAACTATTTTATGTAATATACTAAATACATTTTCAAATTCATTATTTCATTGTAATTTGATTAAGTAAATGCATTTTTTATATAAGTGTATGTAAAAATGACAAGGACTGGAAATTTTTGGGGGTGTATGGTAATGTTTCAGACTGATTTGTAAGTAAAACTTTCAGTGTTAGCAGCAAAAAGCAAAAGGGCTGCCATTTTGAATCCAATTGGTAGATGAACAAAACCAAAAGTACATCAGTCAAGTGATGGAAGTGTTAGTGTCAATAAATTAATTGCCATGGATGAGTAAAGATGAGAATGCATTCTAGACAGAAAACCAAAACCCTATCAATAATCTAGGAATATGCTTTGCCCAGTACAGAAGAAAACACTGTTTACATATGACATAACCCACTCTAGATTAATTCTTCAAATCATAAAACTAAACAGCATTGCCATCTACTGGATATAAATAAATTAACATTTTCTAGTGAAACATTTTGAATTCTTTTGGAAACAGTAAATTGCCCTTAATTGCAATATGACTGCTGAAGTCAACTTAGAAATGGCAGTAAATAAATAAGATCCATTTAAAAATGCTTCTAAATGTCATATATATTTCATTATTTTATGAGACTAGGGAAAGTTTTCAACAATTCAAACAGGTTTGGCTTTCCATCCATCAGAAGAACTGTGAGAATTTGTGACCAGATCAAAATTTCCTTTAAACTCTAAGAAATAATGTGCATCAAAGATGAACAGTCAATATGGGTATCAATATACATATATCAGCATTTGTATAACATATTAAGCATTTTTGTAGGGTGTACAGTCTCTTTGAAGAGGCCTCTCTAGGAATGGAATGCAAGTAATAATATGAAAACAAGATATACAAAAACAGTGTAACCCTAAGATCTCAGACTATTTCATAAAACTGCCCTGCTTCTTCCCATATGAAGTTACCTACCTGAAGTTGTTGCAGCTTTGCTTGTTGTGAGTTGTTCTGAACCTGCATAAATACAACCCTATGTTAGAACTTTACTTCTTGCTCTCTGAAAGTATCCCTACAGTTGTTTGGGCATTACAAAGAAGCTACTGATCTGCTGTTACGAGGTCTGCATTATTCACTGTATCTCAAAACCCTAACTCAGGCAGTGGTATTGTAACTCTAGTTTAAGTGATTTGAATTTGATTGTCAAATGTCAAAATAAATTTAAGACAAATAATATGGAAACCAAAATTATTGTAAATTACATTCTTTTATACTTAGTCTCATGCATTTTCAATAACTTCAAAATGCTTTTTAAAAATTTAATAAAAGAATCATAGAACAGAGAACAATAATGATTTCTTGTCTACTCTTTCCCTTCCCTATTCTGACTGGAGTTGATGCCAGAGAACTTGTAAATAGACCCACAGGATCTTCAAAATTACTACTAAATTTATAAGTACTTCTTCATATACATAACATTGCTCAACTAATTAGTGATCACAGTATAAGGAGACTCAAATCTGTGTAGTTGCATATTTAATACTGGCATATTTACATATATGTGTTTTTACATATTTACAAATAATCAAATGCCAAAGTACTTGAGTAGACTTGAATTAGTAAATTGTATTGGATATTGTATTGTAAATTAGTAAACTAGTAAATTGGAAAAAAATCTGCTTCATACTTTCTTATGTTTGCTCCACCTACATTCCCACAAGAGATTTTTTTTAATAATGATCTTCATCTCACTGAGGATGTCTCTGGACATTCTCAGTTCCTACATTCTCCTTTTTTCCTCTTTAAATTTGTATTAGCATGCCCCTGTACTTTTTTTACTTATATCAACACTTAAATGTGTGTCATTATAGTCAATGAACTCTTTCAGTTTATGAGATGACAGGCTAGAAGGAATAAAGTGGGAAATGTAGTAGTCTTCTTTATAGTTTATCATCTATCACTTTTGCTGTTAGTAGTTGCTGATCACTAGAGTCAGAGACAGTTAACTTTTGTTAGACATTCTTACTCAAACTTACTGGTGCACAAACTTGGAACAGGATTTGCTAATAATTTTCTATCAAATCATGTTGATTTGGAAAACACTATTAAGCTAAGCTAAGTCATTTCGTAGTAAATGGACCATTCAGGACCATTCTATGCAGCAAATCTGAGGACAGTGTTCAAAGACAGAAGAGAGCAGAGAAAGTGCAGGGAGGGTGCAGCTGGATGGACTGTTCTCACAACTCACTCAGCAGAGGACATCACTCATGGCTTCACAGTAGTTTGTGAAGTATTACATACGTATATATCTATCTAATTTACTTCTCGATGTCTCATTTAATGGATCATTATTTTGGGAGTAAATAACTGTTTAATAGATGCATGCATGAGCAGGCTGTTCTAATAAAACAAATCATGAAGGCTGTTAAAATAGGGTTGTTACGGGTGTTACTCCCAAATGTGCACATGTAAGTCGATGACAAAAGCCACAAAAGCAAAGGCATAGGACAGTGACAGAGGCATTAGTAGTATAAATACAGACCATACACAGTCAATTACTGAGCAATTTCACTAACAGAACATGTGAGGTGCATAAAGTAGACTTTAGGGTCAACAGAGAGTAAATCCAAATTCCAACAGATATAGCATACCACACATGGTGAAATGTGGGCTTGGGACTAAGAAAGAACAAGGAAGCTGCTAGTATTAGGAAGCATATAAAAACAACTGGATTTGGGAGTTGGAATCAATGAGCCCTGTGGGTCTCTTCCAACTCAAGGTATTCTATGATTCTGTGACCTCAGGGAGACCCAATAAAAGAAGGAAGGAATCCATCCATGCTAGAGATACTATTCCAATTTCAGTTTGGGATGCCAGCAACTCCCTACTTCCTTCCCTCTTCCTCTCCCTCACTCATTTTCTTCTTGCTATGTACTAGTGACACTGACCTTAGGACTCAAAGTGACATTAAGATAGCATGCCAGAGGAAGTGATAGATAGGAGAAAGTCTGTGTATTATCAGTTTTTAATGGTATCATTGGGAATAAAATGTAGCAACTGTATACTTTGGACTATGTGTGTTAATAGGCTTATAATACGATTTTTTTTTTTTTTTTTTTGTTATGACTATAATCAGGCTACTGATAAATAGTTGGCTCCTATATTTATAGGTCTATATGTAACATACGTATCTTTACTTCATATTAATTGCATAATGTGCCTGATTCAGTACCATGATTCTGCCCTGGATAATTTGTATGTGGCAACTTGTATGTGATATGTGTATCTGTATCTTGTGCTAAAAAGGACAGAGATGAGTCCTCAGAGTACTCAGAGATGAGTACTACTCATCCCTCTGGCTTACTTTTGGTGGGTTTTTACTATGCAAGCTTGTGAGAGAAAGAAATGTGTCTGCCCTGTTCCCTACACTCACAAGTCTTCCAGTATACCAGTAACCATAGTATGTGAATCTACCTGTCTGAATCTATGAAAATGTCAGCTTGTGGCTCAGATGGTTGACATATTTAATTTTTGTTTTGATCCTCAGATTAAGCTCTTACAGATTTTGTACAGACTTCAGATCACTGGTTTCTCAAATGGTCAAAAATGATGAAGGGCAGCTATCACTGAATAAACACTGCCAATCCCCAAGTACAATCAAGGCGGCTTTCTTAAACTATACCACCTGAACAGTAAGTCTTATGTTTCTTCGGCTGTACAGCTGCAAAAAATAGTTTCTGTTTTATGAAGGATACTGACCTGATGAAGTTAAATGCAGCACTGTAGTAGTAGGATTTTCAGCAACCACTGAAAGAAAGCAAGTTCATTATGAACTCCTTTTATAGTGCAGTATCTTATCTATTTTTATACAAAATAGAGAGAAAACACAATAAAAAAATCCTCAAAAGCTGTGGCTGTTTCTCTTTGTATCACTAACAGTATCCCGCTTGTCTCCTTCTGACCATTTCACATTATTTTCTCAGACTCTAACCTTCCAAAGGAGGAAAAGTGTCTTAATTCCCTTCTATCCTGAGTCTATTTATTATCTCACATATAAAATATCTTATCTTGGAAATCTCTGCCTTGACTCTTTTATACCATGGAGTTTTCAGAGTATCTGCATCATAAAGCAGTATTAGATAAATTAGTTAAAATTAATTTGGAATTATTTGCAAGATAGAAAGTCACTTTTAGTCGCTATGGAAATTTATTTGGAGCAAATCACAGGTAAGTGTTATAGTTTGTTCCCCCTATGATATGAAATAGAAACAAAGTTTGTCTTGAAGAACATACTGAGACATTGGAAGCAAAAGTGCTATGTATATGTAGGTTCATTAGCTACAGTTGTTACTTTATTGCAGCACTCCTGATTGAATAGACAGATGACATCTCACGTGAAAAGAGACATTTTAATGATGCACATCAAGAAAAGTTTTATTGCTTCAAAATTCATCAGCAGGTATGTAATCTTTTAAAAAGCTCTTTATAATTTCCTTTGGAGACATTTTTCAAGTATAATGAGCAGTGACGTGCAGCTATTTAGAACAACTTCTTAAAAGTGGTAGAGACAGTAAAAAGAAATAAGGATGTCAGGACTCTGAATTTAGTCTTTGAATAGCTGAAGTACTTTGCAAGAAATGCACCTTTTAGAACAGAGTAAGGAATGTTGCATAACAAATGTTCTACTCCTCTTAAGGCAATCAGTAGCTACTTAATAGTAGCTCCATCAGGTCTTCAAATGTCAGCTAATCAACTTCCAATCAAAGGATTCAAATTGTTTTTTATCATTATACTTAGTGAAGGCCTATTTTGAGTCTTACTGAAATCAAAAGAAAGATTCTCATTGATTTTGCTGGGCTTCTTCTTAGGCTTTGACAAGTTTTCTAGTACTTGCATAAAATCATTGTATTTGAGTATTTCCAAAATTTGAAAACATCTAGTTTTTAAAGCTACATCATTTGTTTCCCATTTACACTTTACTTAAGTATCAGAGAAATTTGATACTTGGGCATCCTTTTCCAGAAGTCACACACTGCATTAGCTTGCTATTCTTTTTGATATCTTTTCAATAAATGAGTCCTCACTCACTGTGAAGCTGAACCACTTTCCTTATTCTTGAGCAAAACAAATCGATAGTTGCATTTACTCATGAAATACAGTCAAGACTTAGTTGCATTAATCTGAGGGACTATGAAATTACAAGTGTTATGCTGCATAAAATAGACGCAGTTGGGTGCTTTTGACTGGGAAATCCCTACTTTGCCCTTTATTCCTTCCATAGTGGACATATGCTAAACTGATTCGTACTTTCTGTTTGACAAGGTTCTTTCACCTGCTGATGGAGATGGAGTAATGGAAAACACCCATAAGCATAACAATCCTTCTGACAGTTGGGATCCAAAGTTGTTGCTCATATTAACAGCAGTTTTCAAGGATTTATATTAGCATTACCTGTGATATGTATGCTGTTCACATCAATTTTCAATGTCTGAGAAAAATCAGTTGCATTTGCGTTGATACCTGAAAGTAACTCATTTTTTATTTTCTCAGCTGTTATTCTCTGGGTAAGATAAAGGCCGAAGATCACAACAACACTAGCAATGTAAAATAGAAAGTGATCAGTTAAGCAAGATAATGGAGCGAATCTAGGATTTGAGTTACTGATATTTTGACAACATTTAATTATAATAGGGATTTCACTTGTAAACTCCAAGTATCATAAAGTGATGGGTGGTTAATATAGCACGTGAGGAAAAAGCTCATAATTAAAGCTTAGAACATTGGAGAAACTGTTCTTATTTCCCTTGCAAATCTTATATCCATTATAGGAGAAAAAAAGCAATAGCACTCTTATTAATGCAATGGAAATGAATTGGAATAAACTGAAGAAGTAGGCTTATTCAGTACTTAACAGGTCTTCTAGTTTAATCTCTAAAATATTGATGGTGAACCTGAAATTTTCACAGTATAAAAATATAACACAAACTGGTCAATGCTGTATAGCAAACATCCTCTATGGATTCTGCTTTCATGAGGATCTGCTGTGTGACTACCTATGTTTCCATAAGTAAACAATAAAGGCTGCAACCATAGATATTTTGAAATCAGTGGTTGCACTTTATTTAACTTCTTTGAGGCCTGAATTTTATCCAGAATTTTGTTTCTTTTCAGTCTCTTACTTCATCATAATATACAATATTTGTGGCTAGATTGAAGTCTCTGATTGAAGACAAAGTATGATGTGTGCTAAAGATATATATATTTTTCCATTTACTTAGATTTAAGTTTTTTGTTTTGTTTTGTTTTTGTTTTTTATTCGTAAGTGTTTATAGTATCAAATTGAAACAGACTCAGCAGTGTTTTTTGATATGGCCTGCAGCTCTACTGTTTGCAGTGTAAGGAAAAACTCTCCTTTTTAATTTCTTGTTTCTCATAACCTCTAGGCTATGCTGAGTAAACAAAAGCTTTTATTGCTTTCACTATGGCTCAAAAGAGTTTTAAAGGTCAAATAATAACAAGGTTGACCAAAGGGATAAACACCTTTTTAATGGAAAGAGTCAACTTGAAAATCATTTTTGAAATAAACAGATATTATTTCAAAGCAGAAATGAAGACAGATGTCTAGATTTCCATTGCATTTGACGGAAGGAAACAAGCTGTTCTTTGGCATAATTGATCTTCTCGTGAAAAGGCATCCAAATATAATGGATGAAAAATCCTAAAAGTAACTTTTTTTTCCTTTGTTTATAATCAGAGTTTTGAGCAACTAGCTCAAACACACTTCTATCTTCAGTGAAAAATTTTGATAAGTCTAATTCTGCGTGCAGAAATGAAAGTTTGCTACTTGGATCCATCTTCACAGAGACAAAAGCCTGTATGTGGTGCCCACTTCTTTTCCCTTACTATTATAAAATAGTCTTATAAAATCCTTCATAAGGTTATCATAGTCCATCTTACCATGTAATTTGTTTTATAACCTCACAATTACATTCAATCGATTCAAATCTGCTTCTGATTTTCAACATACATGTACTCATAGTTGGCAAATATCCTTATACTATTAGTAAAATCCCTGTCTCTAGCTCATGTCTAACTAAAAATTTTTCAATGTAATTACCCTGTTTCAGATGTCTTCAAGATTTCATTACCTTCTTCAGGGTTCCTATAGGGAAAAAAACAAAAACAAAAACAAAAAACCATATTATTCTCCTTGAGCTTATAACGTTTAATGCTGTGGATAGGATGGAAGTATGTTCTGGAACTGTATAAAAGCAATTTTTATTTGCTGTGTGGACTTAAGACCATATGAAGAGCAGTGCAGGTTGAATTAGTACCACAGAGTTGACTGCATTTACTGAACTGTTTTGCCAGACAGCCTTCTGTAGGACAACAAATATAACAGGATATTGAGAAGTGAAATTAAGCTAGTCTTACTCTACCTCTACTATGGATTCTTTAGGACACACAGGATGCAGCTTTAAATGGTGCCAAGTGACAGCTCCACTTGCAAATTCCTTAAGTGGTATGATTTAAATGGACTCGAGTCCATAGAGACATATTAGAATATTTCTATTCATCTCAGGTTATGCCAACAGAAAATCTTTGTCCTGAACTTTATTCTAGAACAGGAAACCTGAAAATTTACTTACTTGAACTGGAGAATTTCACATCTCTCAAATTTATTTGTCAGATCACTTGCTTGAAAGATTTCTTGTATCTGTACAGAAAAGAGAAATCTTTAACCAATAAAATAATGAAAAATACACCTACTTGCACACTGCATTCATGGTTTTAATATATTTTCCCTCCTCATACTTCATATCAGCAAACTTTCTTTGATACTTCACATTTTCACAAAGAAAGAATATAATGGACCTGAGAATATTGGTCAGCGCTTGTCTAAACATGCGACAGCAGTGTGCCCAGGTTTCCAAGAAGGCCAATGGCTTGTATCTGAAATAGTGTTGTCAGCTGGAACAGGGAGCTGATTGTCCCTCTGTATTCGGCTCTGGTGCGGCCACACCTTGAGTATGTGTTCAGCTTTGTGCTCCTCATTACAAGAAGACACCGAGGCCCTGGAGTGTATTCAGAGAAGGGCAACCAAAGCTGGTGAGGGGTCTGGAGCACAAGTCTTGTAAGGAGCGGATGAGGGAGCTGGGACAGTCTAGTCTCAGCTCATAGAAGACCTTATCACTCCCTGAAATCTCCCTGAAGATTGTGGTGAGGTGAAAGTTGGCCTCTTTTCCCACACAACTAGAAATAGACCAAGAAGGAGTGGCCTCAAGTTGTGTCAGGGAGGTTTACATTGATATTAAGAAAAAATTCTTCTCAGAAGGAGTGGTCAGGATTTGGAACAGACTGCCCAGGGAGGTGGTGGACTCACCATCCCTGGAGGTATTGAAGAAATATTTAGATGTGGTACTAAGAGACATGGTTTAGAGGAGGAATATTGGTGGTAGGTGGATGGTTGGACTGGATCTTGAGTGTCTTTTCCAATCTTGGTGATTCTATGATTCTATGATGACTTCTGATCAAGCTTAAGATACTAAATGTCACAGTCTGGGGAAAGTAAAAAAGCATCATCAACAGGTTATGTTAGGAAATTAATGTAGCTACCACATACTCTTGGTTTAACCAGAGATAAATAGGTTCTTACCAAGTGTTCAACATCAAAGGCAAGGACTTTGAAGTCCCCTGATGATTTGTCTTGCAAAGCAGGAATGAATGATGTCCCAGAAATTATTTTAAATGTTCCCAGGTAGCCTTGGCTATTTCCAGCAGTTTGAGCTAGATTATTAAAAATATAATTAAATATTTATAAATAATACAATGCAATATTTATAATAATATAAATCAATATATTATATTTTATTCTACGCTGTTGTAGTAGGCGATAGTGGGGAATCGGTATGTGACAGGTCAGGACCTCCCCTGCTCTGTGATTGATTTATGATGCGTGCTTAAGGGGTGTAAACGAAGCATGGCATGTATATAAGCAACCTACGCCACACTTTAAATGCCATTTTACTGCTCACCATATTGGTGCATCTCAGCAGTTCTTGGCCCTAACCAGGTATTTGGTTAGGTATGCTACGGCTAATGCAGTGAGGTTTAAAGCGAATGGCAACATACGCAGGTCATAAAAACTAATTTTTTACCTGTTTTGCTTTGTATAAAGAGTGCTGATTTTTAATAAGTGTCAGATCATTTTTGACAAATGTAATAACTGTAAACTTATGAATGCAATTTGTCCTTGGTTATCATTACTTTCAATTTCACACTAAATGCTGAACTTTCATAGAACCAGTGTGAACAGTTAAAGGAGACAGTAGTATTACTGTGGGGGCACCTGAGCATTAGAACAGGTTGTCTGGAGAGGTTGTGGAATCTCCATCCCTAAAGATACTGAAAAGCCATCCATACATGGTTCTGGGCAGACATCTCTAGGCAGCCCTGCTTGAGCAGGGTGTTGGACTAGACTGTCTCCAAAGGTCCCTTTGAAGCTAAATCATTCCCTGATTCAGTGAATCTCTGTAGCATGTCTAATATAAGGAACAAAGAAACACACTAGAAATTTTCAGATAAGAGCTGAATTAACGTGACTGATAGAAAATACCTTTTGTTTACCAGTTATATTACCAGGGCTATTTTTAGAATGGGTTAATGGGATAAAAGGCATTAACATCCAAGAATGAATTTAAATAAAAGAGAAGATAACTAAGAGATACTGTGATGGAGGGGCACAACTAATTAGTGATACTAATTTCCTAATATTAACCAGTAATTACATTACCTTAAGCTTCTATTTATCCTTATAACTGCATATCTTTTTAAACAAGTTTCTAAATAGTGGGTTTGTTTTTTTTTTCATTTCTAAGTAAATCATGTCATATATAATTTTAGAAATGTCTTAGAAATATTATTTATATATGATGAAACTAATGTTAGTGTATCTTCTATAAGAAAGACACCTGGGAAGCTCAACATCTACTTGTACTGGGGAGACCAGAACCAAACACAGCATTCCTGGTGAAGTGCATAGTTAATATAAATTTTAAAAAAATCTTTAAACTAAAATTTCAATTCCATTTAAAAATCATTCTGTGTAGATTTTTTAAATTTAGTTTATTTCAAACATCAGTTTGTGTGATTTTCTCACATTATGAGCATTGAGTAGATACTGAAAATTACTTTGTATTAACCTTACATAATGCTAGGAGCTGACTGTCTACTACAGAATCTCTCTCCTAACTATATAGATAGACAACAACAACTAAAAGATTTTTTTCTTTTTTTTAAGAAAAGAAGATTCAAAGAATTCTAGGACACTAAAATTTTCCAGAGACTCCAGTGGATTATGAATGTCTTGAAGTGTCAAACAGTGCACATAGTGAAAAAGGAAACATTCATAGTTTGCATTATGAATATGCATAGTGAATTATGTTCACTATTTGATGAATATGATTGAATAAACAAAGCTTTACAGTTTGGATTAAATTCCAAGGACTTCCCTTAAATTATTAGATGTGAAAACTCTCTCATTTCATCAGGCTTCAAGGCATGCTTCAATGCTTCTATCTTGGCTTATTTTTTTTAGATCAATATCTAAAGAGAAAGGTGTAAAATAAACAAAAATCCAAGCCAAAAGCATTAGAATTATAGTAAGAAACATGAAATATAATTGCAGTGGCAATGATACTGTCTTCAAAATCTGAACTTCTACTGAAGATCTCCTGAAAAAGTTGAAGGTTGGTACTTACCTTGTTCTAACTCCTTGATTGATAACCATGAAAATACAGTCAGCCCCACACAGACACACACAAAAAGTGCAAGCAGGGAAACAAATAAAACTTCATAGTAACTAAGAGGAATATATTTCTCATGAGATGATTTTCTCAGCTTCATTTCTGTCCTGAAAGCTTGCACCAACAAACAACTGGCATGAGAAAGAAATAACTTGAAAATGAGGGTAATAATTCAGATGAATCACAGAATCACAGAATTGCAGGGGTTGGAAGGAACATTTGTTTATTTACAGGAGACGCCTATCAATTAATTACACCATAAAACTTAGTAGTTTTTTTTTACAACATTTCTGAGAGTTCATATTCATTAACAAGATACGTGAAAATGAAGAAATCTCTTCAGAAAGGAAATATTAAAATTTCTGTCCCAGATAAAAAAAAAAAAATAAGCAAAAAGCAAAGAAATGCAAAATTGGTCATTATGACCCATCACAGACAATTCCAGCAGGCTCCGATGACCCCAGCACAGCGCCGTGCAGGGCAGGGCCAAGCAGCTGCCCTGGGGTGCCTGGAGACAGCCTGGGTAGGGGAGGGCACACTGCGCATGGCTAGGAGGGGTGAAGGGAGTGGGGTGAGGAGTGGCCCTGCAGTTCCCGGGCAGAGCAGCCCATGGAGAACCCAGAGTGGAGCAGATTTCCACACTACAGCCATGGAGGAATTCATGGTGAATCACGTGCATGTCACCTGAAGGAAGCTGCAGAGGAAAGAGATCCCATGCTGGAGCAGGATCCAGGATTAAACAGCAGCACGTGGGGAGGACCCTACACAGAAGCAGGTTGCTGGCAGGAACTGCAGCCTATGGAGGATCTGCACTGGATCAGGGAAGAAGTGTGAGAAAGGAGAGGCAGAGAGTAGCTTTGAGGGGCTGAAAACAGGCCTGATTCCCTCTTCTCCTGTGCCACCTGAGGAAGATGGGAGTTAGGAATGAAGAAGATAAGCCTAGGATGAAGTGGATTGGGAAAAAGTTGTTCTAGTTTTGTCTTTGTTTCTCATCATCCAAATCTGTTTTTAATTGAAAATAAATTAAATTAATTTTCGCCATTTTCCTGTTTTACACACAATGACAATCCTGGGCAAAATCCAAAATGGTGCGTAATCTTCTTGCCTTTATCTCAGCCCACAAGATCTTCAATTGGAATAGATGATCTTGTAGGTCCTTTCCAACCTTGTGATTCCGTGATTCTGTGATCTTACATCTTATTTTCACACAGTGTCCTGTTGAGGAGAGGAGTTAGGATAGGGACTAATTATTGTATGGCGACTATACAAGGTCAACTCACCAAAATATCCCTGTTGTATGAAACAATACTAGAACCTGTCTTGCTCATCACCATACCTTTTCTTTCACAAATCTGAGGAGCTGAGTACAAATTGATTTTTGATTCCTTTGTAGTATTTTTTATGCTCTGACTCTGAAAGTGTATCATTGACGCTGTACATCATTAGTAAAAGCTAAACATCACCACCTGTAAATATTATTGCAATTTAAATTTAGAATTGATGCCCAAAGAAGATGAATTAAAGGAGAAGTAAATGAAGTTGTGGTCACTTAGAATTCAGTGTTTCACTAGCACCTTGCATGTATATGTACTCATCTTTGTTCCACCCTAGCCAAAGACAAAACTTATCGTGGGTAGTCTCCAATTGCAGTTGTGACTGCTCCAGAGGAAATAATTTGCTAAACAATTCTAGCTGGCAACAAGATCCTGGTAGCAATAATTAACAGGCAAGCCCTGGAAGCTGAGCTGATAGTAATTAAGTGAGCTCTCGTTCATCAACTGTAACATCTTACAGTCAGTACTGCTATAAGCTGATGAAAAAAGAATATAACAATCCATGATTTCTCATTTGTGAATCTTCAAAATTAGATGGGAGGACTTCAGCACGGTGTTAACACTAGCTTGCCATTAGTCATGAATCATATCAGCAGCATTTATGCTGAAAGGGACCTCTGAAAGTCATCTGGCTTAACTTCCTGCTCAAGCAAGGGCTAACTGAAATTTGATTAGTTTGTTCAGGTCTATATCCAGTCAAGTTCTGAGTATCTCTAAGATGGAGGATACCAGTACCTCTTGACTGCCTGCAGAGCGATTTTCTTTCCTAATGTCTTACTAGAACTTTCCTCACTTCAGTTTATGCCTACTGCTTCTTAGCCTTTCACTATGCCCTTCTGAAAAGAGATGTCTCTTTCTCTGAAATTACCACTTAAATGGCTGAAGACAGCAATTAGACATCCCTACCAACTGATTGACTCCCAGCCTCTACTGGCGCCTAGGATTATTCTAGAATTTGCTCTTGTTGAACTCTGTTGAACCTCATGAGTCTTCTGTCAGCCTACTTCTATGTGTAGTATATTCTTGTGTGGATGAGCAAGGAGCTCATGCGCAAACTCAAAGGGAAAAAGAAGGTCCATGAAATGTGGAAAAAGGGTCTGACCACTTGGGAAGAATATAGAAATGTTGTCAGGGCCTGCAGGGATGCGACGAGGAAGGCTAAAGCCCGCCTGGAATTGAATCTAGCAAAGGTGGTAAAGGATAATAAAAAAGGCTTTTTAAAGTATGTTAACAGTAAAAGGAAGACTAGGGAGAATGTAGGTCCCCTACTAAGTGAGGGGAGTGTTCTGGTAACGGGGGATGCTGAGAAGGCGGAGATACTGAACGCCTTCTTTGCTTCTGTCTTCAGTGAAAAAGCTCCCCCTCGGGAATCCCAGGCCCTGGTGGTTAGTGAGAAGGTCTGGGGAATGGAAGACTTCCCTTTAGTCAGGGAAGAGGCGGTCTGAGAGCGCCTAGGCAACACCAACGTTCATAAATCCATGGGACCCGATGGGGTGCATCCACGGGTGCTGAGGGAGCTGGCAGAGGTGATTGCTGAACTGCTCTCTATCATCTTTGAGAGGTCTTGGAGAATGGGGGAGGTGCCTGAAGACTGGAGGATAGCCAATGTCACTCCGGTCTTCAAAAAGGGCAAGAAGGAAGATCCAGGTAATTACAGGCCAGTCAGCCTCACCTCTGTCCCTGGAAAGGTGATGGAACAGATTGTACTGGATGCCATCTCCAGACAACTGGAAGAAAAGGAGGTTATCAGGAGTAGTCAGCACAGGTTCACCAGGGGGAGGTCGTGCTTGACCAACTTGGTAGCCTTCTATGATGTTGTCACTGGCTGGGTGGATGGGGGGAGAGCAGTGGATGTAGTCTACCTTGATTTCAGCAAGGCATTTGACACTGTCTCCCATGACATCCTTATAACGAAGCTGAGGAAGTGCGGGATAGATGAGTGGACAGTGAGGTGGGTTGAGAAGTGGCTGACTGGCAGAGCACAGAGGGTTGTCATTGGCGGTGCAGAGTCTGGTTGGAGACCTGTAACCAGCGGTGTTCCCCAGGGGTCGGTGCTGGGTCCGGTCCTGTTCAACGTCTTCATCAATGACCTTGATGAGGGGATAGTGGCCACCCTCAGCAAGTTTGCTGATGATACGAAGTTGGGAGGATTGGCTGACACGCCCGAAGGCTGTGCTGCCATTCAGCGAGACCTGGACAGGCTGGAGAGCTGGGCAGTAAGAAACCAGATGAGGTTTAACAAAAGCAAGTGTAGAGTCTTGCACCTAGGGAGGAATAATTGCATGCACCGGTACAGGTTGGGGGATGACCTGCTGGAGAGGAGCTCTGCGGAGAGGGACCTGGGTGTCCTGGTGGACGACAGGTTGGCCATGAGCCAGCAGTGTGCACTTGTGGCCAAAAAGGCCAATGGTATTCTGGGGTGCATTAAAAAGAGCGTGGCCAGCAGGTCGAGGGAGGTGATCCTCCCCCTCTACTCTGCCCTGGTAAGGCCTCATCTGGAGTACTGTGTCCAGTTCTGGGCTCCTCAGTACAAAAAAGACAGGGATCTCTTGGAAAGAGTCCAGCGGAGAGCCACAAAGATGGTGAAGGGCCTGGAGCATCTCCCCTATGAAGAAAGGCTAAGTGATCTGGGTCTGTTTAGCCTTGAGAAGAGAAGACTGAGAGGGGACCTGATCCAGGTCTATAAATATCTAAGGTGTGGGGGGCAAAGTGGCGAGGCCAGACTGTTTTCAGCAGTGTGCGGAGACAGGACAAGGGGAAATGGCCAGAAGCTGGAGCATAGGAAGTTCCGCACCAATGTGCGCAAGAACTTCTTTACGGTGAGGGTGACGGAGCACTGGAACAGGCTGCCCAGGGAGGTTGTGGAGTCTCCTTCTCTGGAGATATTCAAGACCCGCCTGGACGCCTACCTGTGTGACCTGGTGTAGGGATCCTGCTTTGGCAGGGGGGTTGAACTCGATGATATCTGGAGGTCCCTTCCAACCCCTACGATTCTGTGTGTGTCTGTGTATGTTTTTTAATGTCAAGGAAGTCTAGTGACTTCACTCCTACTCTCTTATCCCTCATTAAATTATTAGTCTTCCTGCTTCTTCCCTGTCTGAAATATTAGGTGTACATTTTTTCGAATGATATCATTTTAAGGTTTATTTTTTTCACTTTCATTTCTTCTACAGATTGATAGGACTCTGGAAAATTAGATTTGATTAGTTGCTACATAACTAAACTGATGAAATTGTGTGATCCATTCAGGAACAGAGGGGGCAGTGTTACTACAAAATCAGAGAGACTTTTTCTGCTGTATTGCAAGTTGTGAATAGCTGCAAGCAATGAGCTGCCTGCAGCACAGAAATTAATCACTAGAGCAATTAATATAAAAATAATAAACTACAATATTCAATTATGTTGGCAAAAACTTGCAATTAGAAAACTAATGAAATTAGTCACATGCCATTTTCTAAGCTCTTGTTTTGTCATGCCTATTGTGAACTCTATGGTAATCAATTATACTATGGTTTAAAAATAGTTAAAAATTATAAAGGCAAATATTCTACGAACAATGTTCAAAATTAGAAAAAGATAGTTACTTATTTAAATATTGATAATCAATAATTTTTCAGAAGTACTAGTATTGACATGCTAGTGACGTTTTAGATTAGGCCATTTTCAAAGAAATAGACCTTCACTGGGGAAGGAGACTAACAGATTCACAATTTAGTTGGTTTACATTGCATCTACATCTGCAGGTCCACAGGATTTATGGCCTTATTGGGCTCCGTTTATTTTCTTATTTAATCATTCTTCAGCACAGAGTGAAAAGTCTGCTGACACAGAAAGGAGGGAATGTTGTGTTCTGATAATACCTCTAATATCCACAAATGTACCTAATGCCTGACATTCTATTAATGGCTAGCAATCCGTGCAAAACTATTTTGGTTACCTACACAGACTTGCCCTCCACTATCTAAATGAAATGGAAATTGGCTTTCTTACAGAAACTGTTTTCAGATGTCAAGATGATTTGTACCTTTTGCTGTGTAGACTTCCACATAGGAATGCAGGACTGAATCAACAGACCTGCAGTGAAAGTGCAGAAACAGACTATGAGCTTGTTTTTACATCATAAACAAAATTATAAAAGGGAGTTTGTAGGAAAGCACAACTTCCAGCAATGTAGTATTTAAAAATAAAACCCTTACATATTGCTTACCTTTAACTCTTCCAACTGTTTGTATTGAGGAGGAGAAAGATGTATGGTAGTAGTTTGCAATGTGCAAAACTTTGTATGAAATGAAAAATATAGATTTCATTTACTAGTTAACAGTATTTTTATCAGTAGAAAATGTATGATTCTTTTTGCAATCAATTATTTAAAACTTCTTCATTAAAAGTGGCATAAATATCTTCTAAAACTTATTTGGCTCAGCAAGACTTATCTTTGCAGAGGAATTGTGACTTATCAGAGGACCACACAGTGTTTATATACACACTATTTTCATCCACTTCCAGGAAAACTGAGACTGGAGAACTTGTTCAATATTTAGTTGTCTGGGATGTATATCTTGTCTCAAGAGGTCCTTAGACAAGTACACAATTTTTTTAAATCTCATGCAGTATTAAAGATATCATTAAAGAAAAAAATTGGACTATGGATGGTAAAATTACTATGCTGCCGGACATAAAAATATTCAACAAATGAGTGACCTGATTCTGTGATCAGAAACAGTAGCAGTTTAGGAAAGACTTATGTTTTAGTCAAGTGAAAGGTATGAGAAAACAGTGTCTCTATTTTCATGCTGAAACTTTGAACTACTAATAAATAAATAAGAAATCTGATTTCAAAGTCATGGAACAAGTACAACTGCTCAAAGGCCTAGGTAGTGTATAACTTCTTTAGGTTAAGATATGTCCGAGGCATGAAGATAGAGAAGGTAGCTGGTCACTGGTCTCCCTTCAGTCCTTAAGCATTGTCCAAAATGGGGCTCTGGAAACTGTAAAAGATGCAATGATCACAGTAACACTACTGGGTAGAGCAAATTCTCAGCTTGAAAAAATATTTTTCAATATAGACATCTCCATTAGTCATGCACTTTCTGTACTTGTAAAAATCTGCACCTGTGAAGGTGACCCACTGCTTCACAGCTGCTATGATGCTGCTGCTGCTAGGAAAATATTGCCCGCGCAGTCCATCTATCATCAGCTTGAGCAGGTGGAAGTCAAAAGACACCAAATCCTGATGATACAGTGGGTGTGGTAAGATTGTCCAACCAAGACTGGCAATGTACTCTGCAGTCTTTAAATTTCTGTGGGGCCTAGTGTTATCATGTTGCAAAAGAAAGGTTGTCGTCTTCTCTGGGTTGTCTCTGGGAGTTTGAGCCTTTAGCTTAGACAGTGTCATGATGTAGCAGTTGATGTTGTGTTGATGGTTTGTCTGGGTCCCACAAAATTCAGAAGGATCACCCTTTTCCTAGCTTAGAAGACAGTGCACACCACTACTCATTTAGGACTGTGTCTTCAACTATTTATTTGATGGGGAAATTCATGACATCAGTCCACTATCTGATGTTTTGACTACCACTCACGGTGGTAGAACCATGTCTTATCACCAGAAATGATGTGATCCAGGAAACTGCCACCTTCAGCATCGTATTGGTTAAATAGGCCCTGACAAATGTGCATACGATGTTCTTTTTTTTCTTTTCCTGCGTGAGCATTTGTGGGGCCTACCTGGAACAAAATGGTAATATTCCAGTGTTGCCACTTGTTGCCACATTGTTTCCAACACACTGAAGATACAATTCCCTGATCATAAACCACCAATTCATGTGGATTAGCTATAGTATATAGCTATATATAGTATATAGCTCTATAGTATATATAGCTATATTCATTTTGAGGTATAATAGATGTGCATGGCTGTCAGGAATGTGGTCATTCACATCACTGTTGCAACTGCTGAAGCACACCACCCACCACCTCACTGTGCTACCATCCACTGTTTGATCTCCATAAACATTCAGCAAACATTGATGAATGTCAATGGGTGCAATTTTTTCCACACAGAGGAATTCAGTTTTACACCTTTGTTTCATCCACACTTTCATGTCAGATGCCATTCTGTCAGACTGTCCCTCTGTTACCATCTGTCACAAAATGTAATGCAATATTGGTGGGAAGGTTCAGCCTCTACTGCCATACCAACAACCACTTTTGACCTTGTGGGCCAACATAATAAAGTAGGAGGCATCCCTTTCAGAGCAGCCTTTTTATGCTGCGCAAAGTAATTAGGTAAAAGGTAACTGGATGCAGTTATATGTTTGCTTTATCTGAAGAGCATACTGAGACTCTGGCAAAATAGTTCTAAGGGGGTTTACATTACTATTACATTATATTAGTTTTATGCTAGTTTATGAATTCATAATTTAATTAAATTCCGAAATGGGCCATCAACTGAGTAATGAAAAGAACATGCCAATGCTAATTTCTTTATGAGAACTAAATAGGATGAA
The DNA here is from genome assembly GCA_035772895.1 of Perdix hodgsoniae. NCBI lineage: Eukaryota > Metazoa > Chordata > Aves > Galliformes > Phasianidae > Perdix > Perdix hodgsoniae. The sequence continues at coordinate 2,987,864 of JAPSGF010000033.1, forward strand.
ACAGAAACAAATATGCCACACAGGAGAAGGAATCAGTCAAAACTTGTTTGAAAATGCTGATCGGCAAAATAAGCAGGTAAAGAGCAAGGGATCAAGAGGTAGTAACAACATTATTGTTTCTTTGATTAAGTTAATGTAATAGCCGGGGTATTAATAATAGAGCGGTAGCTGAAAACAGCAGTAAATTTGTCACAGTTTAATAGTTCCCATGAATAAAACCAATTACAGTAGCATTATTGTGCATACAGTTTTGTGCCTTGTAGGCCAATATGGAAATCTTGAAAGGAAAATGAAATTGGCAGAGGAATGGTTCTCCTCTGTCTTTCTTAGCTTCTATTCAGAATGACAGAATAAATACAGTCTCCTTTTCGTATACTAGGCACACAGCTTTTTGTCAGTATGCATTTGTTTCCCTAGAAGCATGGCAATGCTCGCATGTGAAAAAGGTCTGAAGAAAAGGCTTAGGTATGAGCTAGTTTAACTTCTTTTCATTCTATGTAAACCTTTTGAAGATATATAAATAATCCATATGGGGAAAAAAAAAAAGAAAAAAAAAAAGCTTGTTTTAATACAGTATATGTTGTACAATGAAAAGCTGTCCTTAAAAATGCACCCTTCTCTTTTTGTGCAGTCTCCAGAAATCTTTTCCAAGGTTGTAAATGCTAACTAGCTGTAGTTCTTGATACGTATTTAAAAATATGTATCATTCAAAATAAGAACATGAGGAATGGGAAATTCCACGTCCAAATAAAAATTAAAGCATCAACACCAGTATTTTATAATAATGATTTTAACCATTGAGCATTTTATTGACCACAGATTGTACAATATCAGCTGTTCTGCTGTTTCACAGATCAGCTACTTAAAGGTACTTAGAAGGTCATTAACTTTGAAAAATAGGAGTAAATCCTATTTCTCTTAAATTCAAATGCTTTAGAAGTCCTAGTCTTAAGATAATTTTCCTAAATCTCTGGCTTTCTTAGGCAAAAATTGATCTTTTCTTTTACAACTCTGGAAGAAGTAATGAATATTTCTAATCAGTATAATAAATACTACAAGAACTAAAATAGCTTGTCCAGAAGTCTTTGGAGTGATTAGGAAAATCTATGTAAAGTCCACTTTTGTTTTTATGAAACATTTGTACTCTTGTGTAGAAATATTGTGGATATGACAGCACTTTTAGATGACTGAGATTCTGTAAAAGAAAACCAATGAAAAAACAAAACAAAACAAAATCCTTTGAATAGCTCTATTACTATGCCACATTACCATCTCACAGACATTTTTTCTGGCTGATCACATCCAAAACAAAAGGAAACTGATATGGAAGTCAGAGAGAGTGTATATGACTTCAAAGAGAAGAAGGGGAAATCTGAAATCCTTGCAGTTCACTCATCTAAACAGTGCAAAAAATGAGGAGAAAACTGAGGCCAGATAAACTGTAAAAGAGCACTAATAAACATTTATCTAATGCTCAATTTTTCAAGAGTAAGTATGTCTAGTTTTTCTAAATACACCTATTATGAAGTGAATTGAAAAGTTTTTAAAATACTTTTGATGGTAACAGTATCAATTCCAAAAACAGTTGGCCTTCATTTTACTCCATTTCTTTCAAAATCTATGGGAAACTTTTCAGTAGAAGCTGAGCTTGATTGGTAGAATTACTTCAGTGCAGAATACTTTGAAATAATCACACATTACACCTAATGTATCAGAAAGGCAACAATTATTGGGTTGTTTTAATGTTTTTCAAATTGCTTGTTTTGGAGGAAAGGAATGATAAAAAAAACAACTGTAATGCATCTTTCAAATGCCCTCAACCAATATAAAACAGATCAAAAGTTCAATTGCTGAATGATTTGATCATTCTTATTTTCTTGTCCTCTACACATGACCCATGAAATAACTACTGAACAGAGATAATTTATATGCTTTTAAATACATGTGAAAAGGCATCTGGGTTAGACCTCTCTGGTAATCTATTTATCTTACATCAAATTATCTTTTTACATTGGATATTTAACAAGGTGATGGAGAAATAAGATAAGGAATGTACAGAGCGCTTTTTTTTGGTGATAATTACTTTAACAGGAATTTACAGATAGCAGAAAGATGAAGAAGATGCTCTTGAATTTCAAAAATGGGGTCAACTAAGCATTTAATTACTTTCTCAAAGGTTCATAAAACTGAGCTGAACTATCTGACCAGGAGTTCAAATTTTGGTCACTGTGTTGATATTGTTAATCATCATCCACTGTAAGTGCTGCAAAAATAAGACTATCTCTTTTGAAATAATTTAAATTCTCCCAAGACACTGAATAGGCAAAAACCGTCAAAACTTGTTAAAACTTAGAAGTATTGATGAGTTTTTTATATTAATATCTTTTTGAAGTGGGGAAAAATACCAAATATCAGATATAAAAGCATATAAAATACTAACAATTATATTTTAAATTGCACAGCTTTTATCAATGACAGGCTTTCAGTCTCATTTCTTCTTCCTTAGAAATCAGAATTAGCACAGAAAAAATGATGAAAACCTGTCAACTGAGACACAGAACTACTCCACACGAAGGGATTTACATATGAATATAAATTGACTTTGACAGACTTGATGTTTTGCAGGAAAACAGAAATGTGAAACGAGAAATACAATTGTTTTATTAGGTCTTTCTAAAACATAGTAAAAGGTAAAAAACTGGCTACAAACGGATCAAATGCAGCCAATAGACGCACTGTAAAAATTTCACATGACATTTCAGGCTGCACAAGATTTTTACATAAGAGTAACATGAGAAGTTGATGCATGACCATAATTTCACAAGATAGAAATTTAAGTTTGCAAATATTCGGCATTCTAGTTAGCATTCGTCTCTGCCAGGCTTCTGCATGCTCAGTGGCATCTCCTGTTGAGAGAGCATTCTATTGAAATTACTTGCATAGAGGCATCGTGGGCTCAACAAAGTTATGCGTGCTCTGTGTCACTTAAAAAATACAGATATATTACTTTATTTTTAAAATACAAGTCTAGTAATTATCCGCAAGTTTAGGTGTTTGCTAAGTCTTCAACAGAATTTGGATTATCCTGACTTGATGAAGAATAAGAACTAAATCACGATTTCCTTTTCTGATTGTGTTTCTCTTGAAATGAATGTCATATTTCCTCTATTTACAGTACTAGATAATGACTGACTAGCCAGCAGCCACACAGCCACTCACACATTTCCTTCCCTCTGCCCCAAGTGATGTAGGAGAAAATGAGAACAAAAGCAAGAAAGCTAGTGGGCTGAGATAATGGCAGTTTAATAGATGAAGGAAAAAGGGTAAAAAACAAAAACAAAAACAAAAACAAAAAAAAAAAAACGAAAACAAGAAGTGATGGAAAGGCAATCATTCACCACCTCTCACAAGCAGATCAGTACTCAGTCATTCTCCAATAAATGACTGCCTCATAAAGACTGACACCTAGATTCTAATGTTAAGCATGATATGGTACAACGTGGAATACCCCTCTGGACATTTTGTGTCAGCTGTCCCGGCTGTATATTTGCCTAATGTTCCTTCCTATCCCCAGCAACTGGAGTATTAAGAAGGGAAAATAGTAAATCTTCACTGATACTGTACTGCGCAAGTTTTTATGAACAGTATTATCAGTGAATTACCAAACATGGGCTAGCCATAAATACAAAGCACAGACTACTATGAAGTAAGTTAACTCCAGTCCAACCAGCCTCAGTGCAGTAAACAAAACATTACTTAATTTAATGTTGTAATCCACTGAGTAAATAAGTAACAATGCAGTCGATATGATAAGCATCATATCTAAAACAGTGATATGATGCAGGCACATTGGTGACAGTCAGTGACACTGCAAAGAGGAAAGATTATTTTTTTTTAAACAACTACTTTAAACAATCAGGGCAACGGGGAATTTTAAACTGCTGAGGCAGAAGGTTTCCAATAATAGCTCAATTCTGAAATGGTTCAAGACATGAACGTTAACAAATTACAAGGTCAGAGTAACACTTTATCATGCCAGACCTTCCTTTTATTGTCTTAAGCAATAATTTAGAACTAATCTAAATCTACACAGAGAATCACATAAGTTTATAGGCTATAAATTATCAGCTACTTTGCATCTAGGCTGTTCAACCTTACCTTTTTACTTGGCAGAGTCCCAGTTCACCTGTTCCTAATGTATATAATACTTCCTGGTCATCTTACTTCCAGTTAGCTCTTGACATGTTACCTGCTGTGTACTTAATGTTGTGGGTTTATTTGTGCTGAACTGCTATTAATCTACTTCTTTATTATTTCCTGTTGTATAAGATTAATGTATACAATGCTGTATATATACAAGAAATGGTATAAGAAACTGTATGACATAACAACACTAATATTCAAATTATATCGTTATCCATAACTCAAAAATGATTGCATAGTACAATTTTCTAAGTTCTCCTATACTAGAGCCTGCAAGACCTGCAAGTAAAAGTGGTGACCCAGATCCATATAATGGTTAATATAAATCCTGTCATTTTGTTATTGTCAAAGTATTAGATTTGATTTGGTCTGGAAAGGAAACATGATTTACTTCAAATTAACTTTCACTTTTTTGTTGTTTTCCTGGAAAGGCTCAGAATCATCTTGATCGTGTGCAACAAAAGGTAATGCAGAGAAAACAACCAAACATTGTCAAATATCACAAAATTCTGAAAAGCATATGTTTTAAATGCTTCAGATATCCCTTATTTGGAAAATGTATTTTACTGTGCAGTATTTGTTCTTAACTTATAGAAACTGACAGAGTTGACAGTGATGTTTTGTGGAAGATTATAACTGTGGTACTAGTATTAATTCTCCTTCCAAAAAGCTCTAACATTTAGAAATTTTAATATTTAGAATAGTTAGCTGAAAATTACTTGTTTCTTAAGTATTGGCACTATGTTTCTTTCCCTTTTTATTTATCCTTTTTTTTCTACTCTGTCATAGGGAACAGTAACCCTGATGCGGGGAAAAAAAAAAATCAAGTTACCAAAAGCATCCATCATACTTCCCTAAAAATACATCATAATATTTCCATATGTTTATATATATATACATATATATAAGAAAATTTAAAAAGGGTTGTTATCCTAGTACGTCATTTCCCATTGTCCTATGGAATTAGATTTAATGTTTTTGCATTAATGAAATGCGTTGTTCAGTTCAGGAGAACAAAAAACTGATGCACATCATCTTCACATATTCAAACATATTCAACAAAAAGTTTTGTATTTTTTTATTTAATGGCATACTACTATCGTGGAGATTAATACTATGTATGTATAACTAACTATGGTATGTAATGGCCAAACACTGCATTTAGCTGGGAATAAAATCAGATTTTTCTGAGCTGCTGTTCAGCAAAGAAAGACAGGTTTGTTAGGTCCTGCACCCTGAAACTATGCAGGTTTTGGTAGTAACCAGTAATTGGTTGCCTTTAACTTCATTTTCCATGTTATCACAGGATGTTTGGAGGCTGAGCAAAGGGTTACAGGAGATATATTAGCACAGAAAGGAGGTTTTCAGTCCCTGAAGACAAGTACAATAAACTGAAGATCATATGCTCCTACTATGGCCATTCTGGAAAATGGAGTACAGAAAACAGATTTAAAAAATATAACATTAACCTTAATCTAGTAAATATCTAATTGCTATAGAGCGAAGCCAAATATTTCTCCTTTGTCTTATCTAGAAGTATCAAATTTATAATCTGAAGAAATACATATTGTCTTAACATTTTAACACTTTTCACACTTTTTTTTTTTTACTTTTCATAATGTAAAATCTATGTACGTCAAATTGTTATCACTAAGTTCAAAATACAAAAGCTGCTCCAAAAATACTGCATTGTATGTTATTATTATGACATCAGAAGTGAATGTTGGTGATATCAGTAGAAGTTGAACCTTCCCACCAACATTCCATTACATTTTGTTTCTATGTGACAGATGGCAGCAGAGGGGTACTCTGACAGAATGGCATCTGACATGGAAGTGCACATGAAACAAAATTGTGGCACTGAATTCCTCCAAGTGGCACCCACTGATATTCATTGACACTTGCTGAACATATACAGAGACCAAACAGTGAATGTGAGTCAGTGAGGTGGTGGATGGTGTGTTTCAGCACTGATGACAGTGACAGTGGGTCACCTCCACTAGTGTAAATTTCTACAAAGAGAGACATAGAGGCTCTTGTCCATTGCTATTTAAAATGCATAACTAATGGTGATGACTGTTGAAAAAGATTGTTTTGTAGCTGAGCTTTTGCTCTGTCAACTAATTTTACTGTGCTTTTTGTATCAGCTGTAGCTTCCATGGAAGTAAATAGGAGGCACTATTTTTAAAGTGACCTATGCATATTGTCTGGAAAATCACAGGCTAAAATGTCTATTCCACCAATATTTAAAAAAAATTAAAGAGCGAAAGAAGCCACCACACAAAACACACACACACTCACAAATAACACATAACTATATAAGAAAATGCTCTAACAGAAGCAGAAGTGGTTAATTAAAAAATATTTCACACTGAGGAGTGTGCTACTGAGAGAGTGTGGAACAGGTTACTATAACTTTGGGTAGCTGAGAGAAGTATTTGTAACTAGAAGCATTTTTATTTAGAACAGTTTGTGAAGGCCAAAAAGCTTTTTCATTCTTTCTGTTAGCACAGTGGTGTAGTAGCAACAGTGGGCAACCAGGCACTGGAGAACTATAGGCAAATAGTGAATGACATTATTATAGCTGTTTCTATAAGTTCCTGTGTTTGAGACTTTCTTCTGTACTGTTTTTATCACAGGGCTATTCTAAAATAAAAAAGCAGGGCTATTACAAACTCTGAATTCAGGACTGTATCCCCATTACTGTACCTAATGAAGGATTGTATCCCCACTCTTGCTAAATCAGAGTAAAAAGAGTAAACCCATAATGAAAAGACCACAGTTTTAGCAATCTTTCTTATTGTTTGTTTTGTTTAGCATTATGACTTTCCTTTTGGTCTTGACTTGTTTATCTTCATCCCCTAGGGTGTAATCTACATTCATCAGCTGTGAAAAGAACATCTGTCTGTTAAGGTAGATTTAAATGGATCTAGGTTAAAGTTGCTTTCACCATTATTTTTTTCTATACTTTCACATAAACCCTAAATTTGATGTATTCATTGCTTAAACTTAGAAGGTGTAGAATTTGAAATCACCTTCAGGCCATTTCAAACCACAAATAAGAAAACATTTCTCAGCAAACGCAGAATGACAAACTAGCGGCACTTTTGAATTTTAGTGCATACTGGAGAGAGAGGGCAGAGGAGGCTACAGCTCCATTATTTTCACACTGTCTACTGTAGGATAGAATTCTCTTCCATTACTGAATAATTTCTTAACAGTTGCACTGTTGCGTAGTAAAACACTTCTCAAAGGTTGTGTGCGGACAGTTTCCTGTATGCGCATATATGTATAACATACATACAAATAAATTAGAACTGTTTATCTTTAGAAAATGAACGAAGTCAGAGTATGTATTAGAAGTATTTTTAAAAATCTCTTCAAACATATTTCTGATATAGCAAGTATATATATCTTCATTACACAGTTTTCCCTTGAACTATTCACTATAGCTGCAAAGATATACCTCTTTTTCTGAGGTAGTTCTAATGAATTGAGAACAACTCTTATCTGCTTACAGAAGTACACATTGTATCTTCGGTATCATTTTTCAGCAAGAATTTCATGTTTAATCACACTTTCTGTGAGCAGAGAGAATCGTGCCCTTGGCAATGACACTAAACATTTGCACAGATCTGATTGCTGAAGCAGAGCCTAAGACCTTAATTTAGAAGAGTGCACAAGTTTATGCCTATCTGTAAGTATGCCCTTGAGCCTCACTGACACAGAAACAAAAATGATGAAAATGTGACCTTGGACATCACAATTCACACAGCAAGATAACATCTCAATCAAAAGATCAATAACAAAAGCAAGCAACACTGATTTTCAGATAGTGGCTACCAATTGCTTAGATACAGCTTAACTTGCTTTATCAGGGTGTAATTTAGTCTTCAAGTAAGCAAAAACCAAATGTAGGAACGTAAAAGTAAGGTTTCTACACCTTCAACCAAGACACTCATTACTGAACATTTGTTCTTGAGTTTTTTTGTTTTTGTTTTTGTTTTAAGTTACACAGCATATTATGAATATGGGCATTGCTGAATATGGCAATTCTAGTGAGAAAGATAATAATGCAAAACAGGTATCTAATAAAACAGAAATATATGTTTTGCTAGTAAAAACAGCCAAAACAAAGAACAGAAAAGTCAAGGTCCACAGTGATCCATAATTTCAGAAAAAATTGGACAGGTCAGAACTTGCATTGGAGTATTAACTATAGAAGAAAGAGAAATGCTAGACAAAGGCTATTGAATCACTTCATACGAGAAGACAGCAGGTGCATGATTTAAATCTACCTAGTTAGGATTGGTTTTGATAACATCAACCAAAGGAAAGAAGACCATCAATAGTAAGAGTTATATACAGCTGCAGTGAAAAGGTCAGAAAGATTGTATGCTATACATTTTCTCTATTAAATGTTTCAAAGTAAATGAAATTTTTAATGTAAAGGAGAAAAACCTATAACCAAAACTTCAGTATGTAAAGAACTTGCAAGCTTAGTGTTAATGTAGCCAATCACCGAGCACTGATGCATTTTAGTATACAACTCTTGAAAAAAATTAATAAAAAACACAAGATATATGCCATGTCTCTTGAAGAATGAGTTAGTTCTATATGACATGTTGGTTATCTGATTTTATGCATTAGCAACTGTGCACACAGATGAGTCAGTTTGATCCTCTGTTGGAATTGCAGTGAATTATTTTTAAGTGTATGTTAGGAAAAAGGCATTTCTGTTTATCCTTTTAAAAGACTGTTAATGGTAATACATTGTTTTGTTATGGATTAGTAATACAAGAAATGAAAATGATATATCTTATTTCTCAAATATTTACCCCCAAACTCAAAACTTTAAATCTTTCTACTATTCTTCCTGAATTTCTAAGTGCAGAGATGCTCACCTCAGTAGGGTCACAGAGCTAACAGTCATATACCAGAGGACATAGTTCAGCTATGAACGTCTGCTTGGGGAGGCAACTAGGATCTCATGAGAAGAGCTTGTAGTTGGTGCTTTTACACTCTCAGAATAAGCAAGAGGTCCTACTATGAGCAGGATGATGCAAATAGATGATTGGGCTGAATGATCTTGGAGGTCTTTCTCAACCTTGGTGATTCTATAATTCTATGATTCTATGATTCTTTCTATTTGCTTTTTTAAAGGATTTTTAATCAAGATATTCCTTTAGCCTTTCAAAACAAGGAGGAAAAGGAGCCTTAATTTTTTTAGTTCATAGAAATCGACTAAATTTTAGAATTAAGGTTAAAGTAAGAGCCTGCTTAAAGCACAACCAACCTGTCCAAAATGTAATCTGTTAGTGGCTTTATAGGTAAAAATAACACCAAAAAATGCCAAAACCAGACCGTGAACGAAACTGAACACAGGCAAAATCCCTTCTCCTTATAAATTTACAGCCCATATTACTGATCTAAGGCATTAGAAGATAGCACATTTCTTAGCTCTAAATCATCACAAAATGTTTGGATTTGGATTCTGACAAACAGCCAAAGAGAATAGAGATGTGTTGTGTAGGGTGCAAATGAGAAGAGATTACTTGGCTGGCAGTCCACTGTGCTGCAGTCATCCTCTGACAGGCTGAAATCTCCTCAGAACTCAAACAGCAGATTATGGCTATATTAATCTAATGACATAAACCGCTTTCAAACATCACAGAGGGCATAGCAGGTTAAATTCATATTTAAATACTGAGCTCTTCTGAAAATATAGTCCTGAACTTTGAAGTGTGTTCCTCTGAAAATGCCAGGTGAGAATTCAGGACAACAAACCTTGTATCAGAGAAAAGCTGAAGGTACTGTAAAACATACAATTTTACTGGAAACTTTGCGTTTGCCAAGAATACTCTTATTTAGCAAATTTGGAATAAAAAAAAACAGAGTATGGTCATTCCTATAAGTTCAAGGAATTCCTCTCCTAGATCCATACTTGCTAGATATCCCTGACAATTTTCAGACAAGTCACTTTTGATTGGCAGGTGTTCAGTAGTACTGTACACATTACTTCTAACAAATGGTAAAACTTAAGGGCACTGATTTTTCAATCAGTGTGCTTGTGCACACATATACCAAATTCTGCAGTGCAAATTGCCACTGAGGAAACTGGAATTGATTGTTGACTACTGTGTGCACTTTACCTTGTAAGATGGACAAGTTTGGACTTTGTGCAGATTTTATTTCCTCTAATATTCAGTTATAACCCTTATCTGTTTCATTACGTGTGAGATGTAATTGTATTGACACATGATCGGCAATGTTTCATAAATTATTGAAATGCCTGTGATGAAAAGTAATGTATCACTGAAAATTGTATTTATTTATTCAGAGGAACCAGTAAAGTACTGGTGCTTCTTAATTTCAGATATACAAATCTAACTTACAGGAAAATTCATTGAGAAAAATTAATTGAGATTTTTTTTTTTTTCCCAATCATATTTATTTGTCACTACTTATAAAAAGCTGCATGTAATTTTTTTTCATTAACTTTGTGAGAAACATGCTCAAAATCAAAAATTTATAGTCAGGCAAGCATCTTCATAAACAGCAGTTTATTCATTATTGCAATAATGGGTGCACACAGCCCCTACTGACAAGGGACAAATTGCATGTCTAATCGATGAAATCCACTCCATTAAATACCCTGGGTCTGATGCAGGGAATACTTCTCCTGGCACTCATTAGTTGAGTGTCTCAGGGTCACAATCTTCCTGATGCTGTTGCTACGATACAAGGTCTGTTACCAGCTACTGTTTTTAGGTATGTTCTTTACTTTTCTATGGAGATAGAAGGGCGGTGTTTCCAAAAGTTAGCACATTCGTTCTGTCCTGTACTAGGCTCTCCTCACCCTGAGTCTACCTTACCTTGTGCCTGTGCCAATTCTACCCAGGTCAGAATGCCCCAGTCTCATCTTCACTCTGTTCAGCAGCTTTCTTTGTGATAAACAACTTATCCTACACTACATACAGAAATACTGGAAATTTCCAGTACAAAAACACAATCTACCTCTCACAATTTCCACTCTTTTTCTTTGTACCCTTCTTGTGTTTTTGCACCAGAGTATAAAACACTTCTAATAAAGGAAAACTATCTTACTAATCAGGCATGATGATTGACAATAATACTTTATCAAAACTAATAATCTTGCTATTCTCCATACTCTAATATATATATGATGATTATTAAAAATAACGATTTCTTCACTATTGTACAATTCATCCTGATAAGAACAGGTAGTAAATCTTGAATCAATGCATAATTAGACTGTAGTACTAAGGAATGTGGGGAAGATGGGGAAATGAGCAATAGTAAAGAAAGAAATTCTAGCAAATGGCTTACGGAGTGGGGATAGTCACCATCAAAGGATCCAGCAACATTTTGTTGGTCTGTGGGGAGGCATCAGATTGGTCAGCAACATCTTGATGACTAACACAGTTGCAGTTCAGCAAAGGGCTACCCATCCTTCCTTGGGACACTTGAGGCCTGCCTACCCCAACTATCAGGGACATCATGACCTGTCCATCATAGTGATGGTAGCTGTCAGGGTACCCACATTTTGTTCATCTTGAGGAACAGTACATCTGTCCTCTTACCACTGTGCTCATGGTAGTCAACCACTAACTTCAAAAACTTGTCAGTCAGGTCATTCCTTGGATGGGTGCTGCTGAATGGGCTTTGAGCCAAGCATTCTCCAGCTTCTCATGTCTTGGATGGGTGCAACTGAAAAAGCTTTGAGACAAGCATTGTTCCTGCTTCTCACACCACTTGGTGCTTTGTTATCACTGTCCCATGATGGTATTAAGAAAAATAGCATTGATGAGAATGAGGGGAGAAGGGAAAGATACATATGTTGAAATCGCATAAAGCAAAGGAGCAAAATGTGAGTGCCACTAATGTGCATAACAGAACTTGCCTTATCCATGGACCAGGAGGCTACAAAAAGTAATCTACTACCTAGGCCAACTTGCAAATTCCTTGGATAATTCAAGCTGGGCCAGTCACCTCAGCATGTGCCAGACTTTACATATAATACTATTACAAGCAATAAACACATCGATGTTAGGATTAATAAGATCACAACTGGGTGAAGCACAGAATTAAAAGCTCCTCTTGCTGTTTGTGACCAACCAAGAAGCTTTTTCTATTAGTGGTGTTCTCCATCCTTGTTCACCTATTCTAGGATACAGTGTATCTCTTTCGTATCGTGGTGAACAGTAATTACAAAAAAAAAAAAAAAACCAACAGTTTTTGTCCATTATATTGGAGGCTTTCTAACAGTTGGTACAGATCATCACATTGCAGTAATTTCTTTAATAAAGCAAGATTCCACTTGGTGCAGGTAGCAAATTCTGGATTAATGTGTAATTGGATCATAACAACTGATATGATGTAACTGGAACTGAATAATTAGAGTCATATTCCATAATGTTGGTAAAGTTCCAAACACAAACATTTGAATGATTTCTTGTATCTAAAGTAATATTACCTATGAGTATAAAATTACAAGAGGTTCTCATAGACACACATCTTTTTATATACTCAAGCACTGTGTATTGTTAGGACAAAAGTTACAGCATAGTTATTAAAAGGATCATAAGTAAATTTAACTAGATGCCTCTAAGATTGAAATTCTCTTTCAGATTTGTTTGCATTCTCTGAGACCACCTTTCGAATTTCAGTGGGTAAAGTATTTCCTTTACCTTCTACAACTAAGAGCTAGGAAGACATTATTTTGAGTTATGGTAAGTGTATCTACAATTAACTGGTGGTCTTACATTTGTTCTTTCCCATTGAGATAATGTATTAGATAAGAACTGCTGGTTGGTTTCCAGTGATGATGGGGAAGACTGCAGGGGTTTTGCAATACACATAGATCACTTGTTACATCCAATGCCATACTTTTATTCTTCATCCTGCATTTTCCAGGAGTTGGGGGAGTCAGCCAGTACTATCCTGGCCCCATTCATTTCCTGAATACATTTCATTACTGTGCTCAACCATAGTAGAACGGGTTAAGCTTCTGTTAGAATTAGAATTCGGTCCCATATGCCCAGTATGTCTAGTGTGGGCATGGGACCATGACCAGTCAGTGAATGTGATAGGGTCAGCATAAGCAATTGCAAATATTAATCTGAAGAAGATGCCTGTCCAAAACAGTGACAGTAATGATACCCCAGGGATCTCAGGAGAAGGAGCAGAGTGAGAAGGGAACTTGTGAGTCACAGCAACAGTGTCAGCATTCCTAAGCATCTGGAAAACAAAGAGAAAAAAAAGAGAGAGAACTTCCTGGTTCCAGAGGAACCAAGGTTATAGGAGGCATAGCTGGAAATTTAAAAAAATCTTTTTGGTTCCAAATGAACCAAGATCAGAAGATAGGTGAAATCTAAATGGTTAACTTTGTACATTTTCCCCTGATCGTCGTAAGCCTTCCACATGTATTGTTAAGATGCTCTTTGAGGGTTAAAGGGACAGAACCAATGTGGGGCAAATCAGTTAACACCATTTGTCCCAGAGTAATTGTCACAATAAGCAGCCCTTTGAGTAAGGGACCACAGGGTACAGTTGATGCCTGTGAAAAAGTGAAAAATATTCCAGGTCCCCAGTAACCCTCTGATTCCTTTTCAGTCAGCAGGATCTGACCTCCCCATCAGTGGAACTTTCCACACATACTCTGTCTCTGGCTTCCTAGGAGTGTGACCAAAGTCTTCCTATAATTTGGCCAGCTCAGTAACAGAATAGGGGGCCTCCCTGATACTAACATCATAATACCCACTTTCACCTTCTTCATATTCATGCCCAGTTTCTATTGGAGGGCAGAGAAGGGTCACAGGGTTTTCTAATTTGTCTTTTTGGGCTCTCACATCCTTCAGACTTTCTCATGGATACAAGTCACTACCTGGGCAACTAGTATTAATCTCCCTCTCATTTACTAGCTGCTCTCTAAGAGCTTAGTTAAAGAAGAACTTCTGAATGTTTTTCTTTCTGTTACTATCCCCTAAGATCTTCTACTTGGCCCTGCAGGTATGTGACCAATTTCTGCAAGGACTGAACAATTTGGATTTATGGCATGTGCTACTGGTTGTGGGTAGCAGCAGTAAGAGCAGCTCCTAGAACTGCACAAATGATTGATTTTCCCTTTCCCTCTCCCATACAAGTTTGTTTGTGAAGTGAATTTATATGATCTGCGACTCCCTCTAAGTTGAGCCAGTTATTCTGTTCCCACTCCATCCCCACAGAGGAGGGGTTGGCACCATGCTTTTCTAAGAGGATGAAAAGCAGATTTCCACCCTCATTCTTCCTTTTTTTTCTTTTCCTTTTTCTTTTTTTGACCCTTTAAGGGCCAACTTCCTGCTTTTTATACCAGTAAGGCATTTGATGCTACCACTTGTACACCTTCAGGCCAACCTCCAGATAAGGGTCTAGCAGCTTAGAGTTATGCAATAGGTTTTATTTTGTTCCCCCCATTCTTGTTTTAGAGCTTCTAGAGCAACTCCTACACTGACGCTTAACAAAAAGGTGAAATGTTTTTTTTAAGGCAGGCAGTTCTAACACTGGTGCTGTCATTAAGTCACATTTTGATACTTCTACTAATTCTTTTTCCTCTTTTGTCCATTTAATATGTTGGGTTCTCCCTCTGATAGTTTGAGATACAACCTTTTGTGTGTGTGTGTGTGTGTGTGTGTGTATGCTGCTATTCATAATCAAAAGTATCCAATTAAACCTAAAAACTTTTGCAACTCCCCCTTTGTTCTGGGTAGAGGAAGCTGCACAATTCCCTGAATTCTTTCAGAATTTATTCTCCATTTCCCTTCAGAAATCACATGCCCAAAGTGTTTGACTTCTTTTTCCACATACTGCAGTTTATTTTTAGACACCCTTAGCCCATGTTCTTTCAAAAAGTTCAAGAGTTTGCTTGTAGTCTCTTCTACTTTAGACTCCTCTGCTCCACAAATCAGCAAATCATTCACATACTATAACAACTTTACCCCTTCTTCAGTCTGAAACTTTTCTAAAACTTTCTCCAGCACTTGTTCAAATGATTTCGTGAACCCTTTGGTGTAAAACAATCCACCTGTATTTCTATGCTTTTGTCTTGTTTCTGGGTCCTCCCATTCAAAGACAAAAAGATCTCAATTCTCTGAGTCCAAAAGGCAGGTCCAGAAAGCATCTTTTGAATCTATTACACTAGACCATTTGTGTTTGTGTGGGATCTGACTCATTAAAGTACAAGGGTTAGGAACCACAGGGTGTCACTTGAGAACAATGTCATTAATTTTTCTTAGATCTTGCACCAGCCAATATGTGCCATCTGCCTTCCATACCGACAAAATTGGAGTGTTATAGGGTGATACACAGGGGTCCAGAAGACCATCTTTAACCAATGTCTGTATTACAGGCTTTGGTCCCATTATCTCTTCTAAAGGTAATGGGATATTATCACTGTTTCACAGCTTCATGTCCTCCTTGGACAGTTATTTTTAAGGGATTAATTGTGAGTCTACCCCAGTTTCCTTCTCCTGCCTTTGGATTTATTTATTTTTTATCATCAGCTGTTAACAAATTCATTGACACCTTTATACTTGTTCCACAAGTTTTAAACTGCAATCCTAATTTAACTATTTAATCTCTTCCCAGTGAATTGGTCCCTGCTTCTGGCACATTTAACAATTGCCCTGTGACTGTTTTCCTATAATTCATCATTCTCAAAAATTGAAACTAGAATTCCCTACCCTGTACCCCTGTTACTCTTAAAGTGTTCCCATTTAAATTAAGTCCTGGTATTTTTTAAGTTTAAGGTGACCAAGAATTAATCAAACTGTTTTGCTAATCCAATAGGGTCTCCATTAAAGATTTTATTTTGCTTTTAAAATTTCTCACTCCACTATTAACTGAGGAGTTTACATATCCTATATCTCCTGGTGACACTGGAACTTCCCTAAGAGGATACATGGAAGTGTTAGTGGGGTGTGTGTTCCAATTCTTTTCTTAGGTTGACAGAGCTTTTTCTTTTAATCATCAGCACCAGTTGCAGAATTCTGTTCAGATGGGCTGCTAAGGAGGTGATCCAAGCCAATACTCTCCACTCTGCCTCCCCCCAGTAGTTACAGGACTTGACTCAAGGACAGGATGGTAAGGGGGGGATGCTGTTCCACAGAAGAAAGTGAATGAGTTCTAATCCTAGGGAGAGGTTCAGAGGAGGTAAACAGCTTAAAGGATTCCATCTGGGGTTTCTCTGTTCTTCCTTATCTACAGAATTTCATCTAGCCATGATTGGCTGTTGTATTCCCTGAATCCAACAAGCAGCATATGTGGACTCCTCCAAAAAGAAAGTTTTACTGTTTATGTGTGTGTTCAAAGCCTGACAAATGCAATCTTCGTCAGGCTTGTATTTTGGCCTAAATACTGATTCCCCTACAATTGGTTCTGTATTTTGGCCTAAATACTGATTCCCCTACAATTGGTTCTTTAGGCCATACAACAACAAAATTCCTAATCATTTTCTGTTTATCCTTATCTCTGGTTCTTGAATTTCTCTTCCAGCTTTTGAGCATACTTCCTAAAGGACTTATAGAAGGCACTGCTCTGAAGACCTTCTCTCTATCCCCTCCCTTGGAACTCTTATTCCCCATTTCTCTCAGCGACCCATGGTCATACTAAGGCAGAAACTGCCCTTTTGCAGCCAACCCAGTTCTCGGTTCTAGAAAATGAGGTGTACCATCGAGCAAACCACTTTGTGAGACATTCATGTACAGCATAAAAGTCCTGGACCTTGACCTCCAAGGTAATACTTAACTGCAAATGATTGTTCTTACCTTGGTCTGTACACACAGTTGCCAGGAATTATCAGGTCATTCTCACAAGCTGCAGTGCCTGCTGTCTTTCTCTATCCACGCAGCTGTTCACAGATCTTGCCTCAGATCTTCAGTTGGGTCCACAGACAGCTCCACAATGAACCACCACTGCCAACCCACAGGACCACAGAAATAAAAGCGGGGTTAACTTTCCTATGTTATAGAGGTGGAGTCTGCCTCTCACAGCTGTTGACAAAGGGATGTAAGACTTTGCAGAAAATACTGGAATCGTCATAGGCTGTATATCTACAGTACAGCAATCATCCTGTGCTTTAGATCATTTTCTCCACTGTCACTTTCTATCTGTTACAGACTGCCTTTTCTTAACATTGAATTGTACAGTTTATACCTTCTAGCTAATTTATGCCAGAAGTTACTCATAATTTCTTAACAAAGTGACATTTCATTTCTCTGAGCTGCACCAAAATCTTTACCTCTGCCCCTTGTTTTGGAAAAAAAGGAACTACTGGTCTCTCTAGCTCTTTTTTAGATTTTCTTCTGGTTGTTTATGCAACTCCAAAAGAGAATTTCTTCACTTTTCTGGCAGAGTAAGACATATTTAATTTTCATTTTCAGAGTGTTTCCTCTTTTAAGAATCACTCTTCTTGCTGTATTTGTCACACCTTAGGAAAAATGTATTATGCATCTGGAGGCAACCAATTTAATTGTTTATCACTATTTTTTCTCATATTACTCCCATCTAAGCACAAATAAAGTTTTTTTCTCCCACGATAAGAAAGCAAGATTTTGATTCTCAGTGATGAGGTTTTATATTACTTTGTGAATCACTAGGATTTCTGCTGTTCAGCAACGCTAGTTCTGCTGAATTTCTCTTCTGTTTAACTTCCCTATATAATGAAGTTAATTACAGAAGTTTAACAGCCACCAAACCAGCACAGTCTATTTTCAGTCACCTTAAGCTGTATGTTTCTAAAAGCCCTTTTTTACAAAGAGCTGTTAATTGGCAGTGATTCTAGGCTTTTCCAAGAAGTTCTGAGTCTTTCTGCACTTTCTGAATTTATCTTTAGGATCATTCCAGAAAGATACACACAAGAAAACTTCAAGTTCACAAATTTTCTGTATGCAGGTTTCCTTAATCACATCCCACGTAGGTCAATTCATTTAATAACTATGTAGTTACTTCCGTGATTTTATGCTTTTCTCTTTAATGGCAAATCAGAAATAAAAAATGCTATAAAATATTAGTTACATTAATTCACTGTATTTAGTTTTGAATTGCTTTATGTAGCAATGATTATAATCTAACTACACAAGAACTAAAATAAATATTTAATAGAAAATTATGAATATAATATTAACTGTTAATGAGGAAATCTCCCTTATTAATTTTATAAATTTAATCTCCAATAAAATATTACTTGATTTAATCTGATTTTTTTTTTGTCTCTTTTAAACATTTCTTGGCTTAATTTTCCATTCTATAATATAAACAGTGCCTAAACATAACATTTAATAGAATATTATGTTGTCTTTTAATGTGATTGGGAAATACTGTATTTTTACTTGTATTAAGACCGTGCATGTTACTCATAGGGCTAAAGTGCAGATTTAGGTCTGGTTGTTATGAACTGCAACCCTTATTACAAAGTACCACACATATTTCTCTGAGTCGTAAAACCTTTTATGATTTCTACGTGCCTTCTGGATTCTCCATTGGATATTTTTCTTTCATTAGGCTGTATCAGATAATAATTGTACTTCTTGCACTGGCTCAACTGTGACAAGACATCACTGAAGAGAGGTCAGAGAGTGTTAATTATTTACTCCACAATTCCAAACTGCTTTCAGAACACAGTAAATAAACTCCTAATACTTCCTACCAACAACAATGTGTATAGAGGCAGATGATACAGGGGATTCTGGTGCTGATGAAAAGTACGTAGGTCAAGAGTCATCAGTACAAAAGAGTTTTGTAATCTTCTACTGACTGTGGATCATGATTGAGAGATCCAAATGGTCTTATCAAAGTATTCAAGGTAAATTCACACCATCACAGTATTTTCCCTACTTGGCAACAATATGACTGCTAGGACAAAGCTTTGCTTGAGTTTGAACAGCAATTTGAACAAGAATTCCAGTAGGATGAAATAGCAGTTCATTTCCACAGCTATTTCCATCCTTGAATTCCAGAGTCAGCTTAGCAGTGGCTGTGGTCAGCTGGGTTAGCTAGTGTTAGCTGTGATAATCATGACTTTGTGCCTCCTAAGAGTCTACTACTGCCACTAAATTTCTCACAGGCCATCAATGATCCCAAGCCCAGCAATGGCATTTACTCGCTATATTAAGCATCTTGCTTGGGCTGATCTTGCATATGAGAAAAGGATAAACTATTTCGTTATTTCTGCTAATGAATATCTAAAAATAAACAGCTAGCTATTGAGGAGAAATTAGAAACTCTGTGTCATTAAGACTGATGTAAACTTCTGTCTTGGGAAGGCCTGTTGTAAGCTTCCCACTGCCCCCCAGCTGTTTAGATGCCCATCTATCAAATACTGTGAAGCTGGCACCTATTCTCAGGAATAATACTTACCTTGTCTGCTGTGGTTTGTCAGGGGAGGTGAGCAAGCTAATGCTTGACTCAACAGTTCCTAGTCATGTTTTGTGAGTGTTAATGAATAAATAATTTTAAAACCATCAAACTGTTTGTATCATGCTTTGTTCTAGATTAAAGGTGCACAAAAAACATGACCCAAAGAGAGGCTTAAATAGTAACAGACACATTAATCTGACTAGCAAAGACAACTAACCTTTTCATAGGAACTAAACTAGTGTCTGGTTTCCAAGCAACAGTGGTTGATCCAGGCCAAGAAACTGTCTGACAAAGTCTCTTTATGCAGTCAGCAGAAAAAATATTAGTAGCAGCAGTGGGGCTAAACAGATTACCTAAGTGCTTTGCTTGGTACAGCTACTTCTCTTTAGTGGACTATATAGAGGGAACCAGAGACTGGAAACTCTGTAAGCACTCTGAATAATTAATTGCTCCCTTGAATGTAGATGTCATAGTATTTGTAAAGCATTGTGTCCATCAATGGCAGTACCACTTTGGTAGTTCAGAAATTCCCATAAAATGTTATTGGAGTGATTCCATCTTTCCTAGTTGGCAGAGAAAACATGAAATACAAGCTAAACAAAAAGTTGAGGGGGAAAAAAAAAGTCACTGTTGAATTTTTGTCTCTTGATCTTTCAGACCTGGCATTTTGCCCTTTTATTTCTTGATGCCCAATGGGAAACATGAAGGAGGTTGATACATCTGTTTTTACCATCTGCAAACTAAGAAGGAAAAAAGACCAATTTCACTGCGCAAAAAAATCTAAAGTGATAGTGAAGGCAAAAAGTTCAAAATGCCATTACCTTCTGTCAGAAATGGATCTTTAAAAGCAGATAAAAGCTGATCATGTCCCTAATGTAAAATAAACCAGGAGATGACAGGAAAAGATATTTATAGGGAATAGAAGGAAAGTGCTTTGCTTTGGAATCCAGCCATAAGGGAAAGTGCAGCTAAGGATAATTCATTTCAGAATCTTCCCCAGGCTGTGTTAGTTCTGCAATTTTGCAGAATAATAGAACCAAAATGTTCTTTCCTGGAGTTGTAGGTTCAATTTCATTGCTTTTTTTTTTTTTTTTTTTTTTTAAATATATATTTTGATAGCAAGGAGATATGCCCCGTTTTATCACCCGAGACAGCCAGATGTTCTAATATATGGAAGGATCAGCTAAGCTTAGGCTTATAAGAATATATGTATATATATTTTTAAGAATGGCCTATTCCTTTTTTAGGAATTATGTCAACAAAATCTTACAAAAGAAATTGGTCCAAGTGGGAAGTGCTTGCCAGCATGCCTGATCCAAAGTCCAAACAAGGAGCATCTTGCTGAAATCATTGTTACTGACACCACTGATGTCAGCTGATTGTGAAGCGGGCCCTAGTGAATCACAGAACAGTGCTTACATATATTAAAACAACAAGAAGAACAAAAACAACAAGACAAAACAAAAAAGCATGTTTGCATTTGAACCTTGCTACATTATGTACTTATAGAGGATACGTCAAATCTAAATCACTGTATTTATCTCAGCTTTTTGAGATATTTTAAATATATATGCAAACACAGTCTCCTAAATACATTGTATTTAATGCTCAGCATGTTAAGAAAACATGTTTAAAAGGGATTTTCTAATGAAGTAATGTGTATTTTTTAGTTGCTGCACTCACAGAAATACTAGAATTTTTAAAATCTCATCAGTATTTAAAAAGAAGGTAAGACACATTAAATGTCTGTGCTATTTTAGCAGATCAGTCTCCTAAAATCAGCAGTTTAGTGTCATGATTTAAAAAGTCTTTGGATGGGACAGACAACTGGTCAATTCAGAATAGTTTTATAATATCATGCATGTTTGTGAAGACTAAATAAATTAGCTGTTGAGGGAGCCATGTTGCTATAGCATTTTGAAAATCACTGAGAAAAATTTAACTTGATTCATAATTTGAGTTTTGATTCAGTAATGCATAGAAACATAAGCTTAAAGGTAAGTATTTTCTGTCATACTTTCATTGTCATGTCTGTAACGTGCAGCTAGCATGAATGAAAACATGCTAAGAAAAAAGATTCTGCAATGTAAGGCCTTAAGAATGGCTTTTTATTGTTTGAGAAGATGGATTGAGGAAATGGAAATCTGTCAAGAGAACTAAGATACTTAGCAGATAGTGATACAATAATGGCAGATTTGAAGACCCATCAAAAAATTAAAATCAAAAGCACTGTTTATTTGTTCTTAATGTAAAACAGATGGCATCTGGACAGACAAGCAATTTGTGTCAGGAAAGCCATCCATATTACTGTGGACATGGATGTGGTAAAGTCAAGTCAGGCTCCAAGTGAAAAACAAGAAGAATAAAATAACCACCCTCTGAGGAATTTTGGTCAAGCCAAGGAGATTATGCAGGGTAGAAATGGTCTAACAGCTTGAAAAATACATGTAGAGAAAAAGTGATAATAAAAAAGCAAGAATATAATCTATTTACAAAAGGTAATAAAATATGTCTGAAAACCACAACTCCGGATGTAGGTTCAATTCATAGAAAAACAACAGCAACAACAGTAGAAACAAAACAGTAAAAAAAAAATGGAAAAAGTACTCCAACTACTTCAATGCATTCCAAATAAAATGGAGATAGGAAAACTGACAAGTTAAAACATACAGTTTTAAAGAACATGTAACTCAATTCTAATTTCCTCTCCTCTCCTCTCCTCTCCTCT